>RJWM01025481.1:0-29055 GCA_004363535.1 Dasyprocta punctata | reverse complement strand
TGGGCCGGGCCCCGCGTGTCCCGTGGTGCCACTCACAGCTCAGACACCTCCGCGCGCTCCTCCGCCCGCTCCAGCTCGCCCTCCAGGATGACCAGCTTCCGCGCCACCTGCAGAGACAGCCAGGCCCGGCCGCGGTGACCCCACCACCCAGAGTGGGCCGGACATGCACACCCGCAGCTCGGGCACCGGTGGGCACCAGGCCTCGAAGTCCTCGGGCCCCAGGAGCGAGGCGGGCGAGGCGGCAGAGAGCAGCCCCACACGGGCCGGGGCGGCACCCAGCGCAGGGACCGGGGAGGGCCTCGCGGCCCTGGGGGACGGCGGCCGGCCCCACTCACCTCCTCGTACTTGCGGTCGGCCTCCTCGGCGATGTGCTTGGCCTCCTTGAGCTGCAGCTCCTGGATCTCCATCTTCTCCTCGTCTTTCATGGCCCGGTTCTCGATCACCTTCATGCCCCTGCGGACAGCAGAGCCCACCGTGGGTGTCCTGCGTCCACGGGGCGCCTCCCTGCACCCCTGAAGGCGCTCACGGTTCCGGGCTCCGCAGCCTCCCCACACAGCGGACACAGATGAGGAAACTGAGGCAGGCAAGGGAAACCAGGCGGGCTGGCGGCAGAGCTGGCCACACCGTGCTCCGGAGCAGCAGCGGCGGATTCTACCGTGCTGGGCCTGGAAGGGGTCTCGGGAGGCTTCTGCCCGGAGACCAGCGTCACACACCGCGGGCTTAGCCGGGGGCGGGAAGAGAGCCCGCCCTGCCCCGGAGCTGGACCCTGGGGAAGAGTGGTGCTCAGGGTGCGGGCGAGGCCAGCGTTCACGCCTGGGGAAGGGAACACTGGAGGGTCTGGAATTTTCCAAACTGGAGGGAGCAGAAAAAATGATGGATGGATGGGGACTGAGCCTTCTTAATCTGAGAGCCGGAAGTCCAAAGTCAGAAGTGTGAGTGAGTGTGTGTGCCCGCGCGTGCTAGAGACAGAGGCCAGGGCCTGACCCGTGCTCGGCGAGTGCTGCACCCCTTGGCTGCACCCCCAGACCAAGCCTTCTGAGCCCCAAAGTGCCCCCACAAGTAGAAAATCCCATACCCAACCCCATGGGATGGGTCGCCATCAAAACACACCTGACAGTGTGGTGGGGCACGCCTTTAATCCCAGCCCTCGGGAGGCTGAGGCAGGAGGAGCGTTGTGAGTTCGAGACCAGCCTGGGCTACAAAGTGAGTTCAGGGCCAGCCTGAACTGCATAGTGAGAC
This sequence comes from Dasyprocta punctata, assembly GCA_004363535.1. Taxonomy (NCBI): domain Eukaryota; kingdom Metazoa; phylum Chordata; class Mammalia; order Rodentia; family Dasyproctidae; genus Dasyprocta; species Dasyprocta punctata. The sequence continues at coordinate 27,816 of RJWM01025481.1, read as the reverse complement.
CCTGTCTCAAAAAATAGGCCTGGGGATTTAGCTCAGTGGCCTAAGTGCCTGCCTGACAGGCACGAGGTGGTGAGTTTGATCCTGGTACCAAAAACAAACAAACAAAAAACACTGACAATGAAACTATCCTATGTCATTACCTTCAGGGCTGCATACATATGTGTGAGGTATACATGAAACATAAGTGAATTTTTTTGTTTCAACTTGGTCCCATCCCTAAGGGAGAGCTCAGTATAGAATATGTAAATACCCAAAATTTGGGGGAAAAAAATTCCAAACACTTCCGGTCCCAAGCATCTTGGATAACGGATACGCAGCCAAGTGAGGGCTGTGGGGGCGTCTGGACTACAGTGGGTCTGCCCCCCTTGGAAAGGTCAGCGTCCTGGGGACAGCCGGCAGCTGGGTCTCGCACCACGCAGCTGGCTGACCACACAGCTGGCTTGCTTTGGCGTCTGGGACTACGAGGAGGAGAACAGACAAGATCACAGAGCTCCAGTGAAGAGGCCGCTCAGAACGATATCTCATCAACATGCCATTCTCTCTCTCTCTCTCTTTTGAGGCAGGGTCTCACTATGTAGTCCAGGCTGGCCTCAAACTCATGGTGATCCTCCTGCCTCAGCCTCCCAAGTGCTGAGATTACAGGCGTGCGCCACCACGCCTTGTATCTTTTTTTTCCTTCTTTTTTCTTTTGGAGGCCCTGCTTATGTATCGTTCCTGCTGTTGCTTTCTGTTTGACAAATACTTCCACCTGGACTGTCACTGTCCGTCGTGGCCAGCCACGGAAACACCCTCCACGTCTGCGCAAGGCCTTTACCACATGTGCAAGCTTGCTGGATGTTTCTTGCTGGAAGGCCCCTTGTAATACTCATGAGAGCCAAGCGATTCGCCCAGCTGGGTGCCTTGGTGCACATCTGTAGTCCCAGTTACTTGGGAGGCTGAGGCAGGAGGGTCACTTGGGCAGGCCTGGCCGTTTTGAGACTGGCCTAGGTAAGGAACACATCGAGACCCCCATCTCACAAACAAACTGAGCTGCCCAGATGGCAGTGGCGGGGTTTGACTCTGGATCCTCCGCCTGCAAGAGTAGAATTCTTTCTACGAGACACAGCAGTCTCCAGCAGGGGCCTCGGGCGCTTATGACACAATCAAGTGCGGAGCCTGCCCGGGCTGCCTCAGCCTGTCACCGGGGAGGTCCCTGAAGCGGGACATCCAGCCGGGCTGGTCTGACCACAACCGTGAGCGACAGCTGACCCAGGCCCCAGGCCCCTGTGGCTTCCTGAGCTGCTATCTCATCCCTCGGAGAAGGGACCAGGATAGCCTGAGCGGTGCGCTTCCTCCACGCGACTCGGGGAAACTCGACCTCGGGGGTTCGCAGTTCTGCCCGATACAGTACCAGCTTTACGGGTGCAGCGCAGACACCAACCCCCTGGAGGACTGGCTCAGGGAAAGCTCGTGTGAATGGGTCGGGCGAGAAGTCTGGGGCGCCTGGGACAAACGCAGTGACCCCGGCCCGGCCCACACCATCGCCACACAAGGAGCCCATTTACCACCGCCGAGGCCGCGGCCTCAGTGCCACACAATCTCCCCTCAGTCCTCCAGAGCCACAGCGGCCAGGGGACAATCCGGCGCCCAGGGACGCAGCAGCCCGTGGGGACCCAAATCGGGCGCGAGCGCCGTGGGGTTACAGGGACCCGGACGGTGCTGCCTGGCGGTCGTCTCCCCCTGCAGCCTGCAGCTCGCCCGGCCGCACTGCCCGGGCGCCCAGCAGATGGCCCAGCTCAGCTCCGCGCCCCTCACCCTGTTCCCCACGCTGCGAGTCGAGCTCAGCCGCGATCTGCACACACCCCGGACCGCTTTTTAGTTTTTCTCTTGAGACAGGTTCCCGCTAAGTCACTACGTTGCCCAGGTTGGGCTCAAACTCGCCATCCTCCTGCCTCAGCCTCCTGGGATGCTGATTACAAGTGTGTGCCACCACACCCGGCTCATTTCCCCTGTTACACATCACCCTGAAAACCGCTGCGTGCAGAACACAGAAGCACCTCCCAGAAGGCAGCGCAGACAGCACACCTGCAGCCTTCCCTCGGCCCATTTTCCCTGCCCGTCCCTGCAGTCTGACCCCCGTTTCCCAAGAGCAAGCGGCGCTGTCCCGGGCGCAGGCGCCCTTACCTCTCGCTCTCGTCTGCGGCCTTTTCTGCCTCCTCCAGTTTCTGGAGGGCCGTGGCCAGTCGCTCCTGAGCCCGGTCCAGCTCCTCCTCCACGAGCTGGATGCGTCGGTTGAGAGCCGCCACATCGCCTTCGGCCTGGAGGGGTGGGAGGCGCAGGCCGGTTAGCGGGGAACAGGTGGGGCTGCACCAAGAGCCCCTGCCGCCCCTTGAAGCCACCCAGCACCCCAGCTGGGAGGAATCCGCATTATCCTCTCCGCAGAGTGTACCAAGTGCACGGCCTGCAAATACTGGCGACACCCACCCTCCACGATGGGTGCACAGTGTCAACGCAGGACAGACAGGGACGCATGCCTAGCGCGCATCACTGAGAGTGACAGAGGTCGCAGGAATCAAGGGGAGACGAAGGCGCCGGCCTTTCTAGCAACTCCCCGTGGGCCCTGTGCTAGGACGAGGTCCACAGCTGCAGCCCCGAGGCTCCCAAAGGGGAGCCTGGCTTTGGCACTCACTCGGGCTTCCTGGGGAGCAAGCCCTGGGTGCCTCGGCTCACCACGGCCCGTCAGGTCTGCGCCCACACATCTGAGTGGCCGGAAGCCTCAGACACTGGTCCTCAGCCCCCACAGCTGGGCAGAGCAGTGGGGGGACCGGTCCCCAACTTTGACTGAGAAGCAGTGAGACAGAAATGGGGCCAGAAGCTGGGCGTGGTGGCCACGCCTTTAATCCCAGCACTCGGGAGGCTGAGGCAGGAGGATCCTAGTGAGTTCGAGACCAGCCTGGGCTACAAAGTGAGTTCAAGGTCAGCCTGAACTGCACAGTAAGACCCTGTCTCAAAAAATAGGGCTGGGGATTTAGCTCGGCGGCCTAGGCGCCTGCCTGGCAGGCATGAGGTTGTAAGTTCAACTCCCCAGTACCAAAAAAAAAAAAAAAAAAAAAAAAAGAGAGAGAGACCATAAAGGAAATAATACTTGGCAACAGGCCAGGAAGACGCCCAAATATGTCCCTTGCCTTTTTTTTGTTTTGGAGAAGGAAACTGTGGCCTTCTCCACACTAGACCAGCACTCCAGACAGACTGCGGCCCTCCTGCCTCAGCGTCCCATGCAGCTGGGATCACAGGGTGTAGCACACCCTACTTCCACTGGCTTTTCAAGGTGTTCCCACCGCCAGGGGGAGGTGCAGTGGCCTGTGCAAAGTCCCAGCGCCTCAGTCACGGAGTGCTGGGTCAGCGGCATCGCCCCCCAGCCTTCCGCCCACAGCCTGGCGGCGTCCACGGCTACCCACCCGGCACGGCTCGCCCAGGGGAACCTTGCACGGCACCGCTTCACAGGCTGTGGCTCTGAGCCAGTGGCTCGCCTGGCTCAGATGGGGACGATGTGTGCTGCGGCCGGAGCAGCGGTTTGTTGAGTGACTTACAGCTGGAAAGGCCCAGCACGTGAGCCCCGCCCAACCCAAGGCTCTTCCTCAAACCCTGCAGAGGCCTGAGAGTCGGGCTGGGACCCAGGGCGGCCCCTCAGGAAGGAGTGGCGGGGGTCACAGGGGGAGTACAAGGGCAAGGGAGGCCGCACTCTCTTCCCACCGGGACAGACAGGGACCCCGGAAGCTCAGGGCAGTAATCAGGGGAAGCAGACCTCCTGTGGCGGTGTTTACAGGGCACAAAAAAAGCACTGGAAGGGGAGCAGATAATCGTGGCTCAGACACAAAATCCGGAAGGTTTCTTGGCCCCAGGTCCTAGAGCCCGACAGAGCAGGCGCCACAGCCCCTCAAACACGAGGGTGGAGACTCCGCAAACAGTGCTGATAGCATTTCTTAAGAAATGTCACTCTGCTGGGCGCGGCGGGCACGCCTGCCATCCCAGCCTTCGGAGGCCAGGCCAAGGCTGGAGGATCCTAGTGAGTTTGAGGCCAGCCTGGGCCACACGGTAAGACCCTGCCTCCAGACAAACAAACCAACCGGGCGTGGTGGCACATGCCTTTAACCTCAGCACTTGGGAGGCTGAGGCAGGAGGATCGTTCAGTTTCAGACCAGCCTGGGCTACAAAGTGAGTTCAAGGCCAGCCTGAACTGCATAGTGAGACCCAGTCTCAAAACAAACAAACTGGGTGTGGTGGCACATGCCTTTAATCCCAGCACTTGGGAGGCTGAGGCAGGAAGATTGTTGAGTTTGAGACCAACCTGGGCTACAAAGTGAGTTCAAGGCCAGCCTGAACTGCATAGTGAGACCCTGTCTCAAAAAAATTAAGAGCTGGCGATTTAGCTCAAAGGCCTAAGCAGGCCCAAGGTTGTGAGGTCGGATCCCCAGCACCAAAAAACAAAAAACCAAGCGAACAAAAACCCCCCGACACTCAGTCCGTCCAAATAACCAGATGCTTTTTTCCTTTGTGGTGCTGGGGTCCTTGCGTGGGCTGGGCCAGTGCTGGTGGCTGAGCTGCACCCCTACAACACAGCGATGTCTGAACCTCAACTTTTCTCATCTTCAGCGCCCAAGGGAGGACGCAGTTGTTCTCGCCCATTTTTTTTTTAAGTATAGCCATGAAATTGTGCGATGCACATCACCATCTAATTCCAGAAGCATTCCATCACCCCATAAACCCGGTACCCTTCAGCGGGCAAATGACTGCTTTTTAACAATCACAGAGGCGCTCCATTCATGAGTTGTCTCCAGAAGGGGGAAAGAAAAAGAAAAAAGAAATCGAGCGGCCCCTGATGCGGCCCACTGTGACTCCTCGCGACCACGTTTCTCGGCAGGTTTTCAATTGCCTGGGACGGAGAGAGCTCGGAGCTGCGCGCGGAAACGTGGAAACCACACACACACAGACATATATGTATTTCTGAAAAACTGCTAGTCACTCGAAGAGTCATTCCGGGCTCCACCCCTTCCTGCAATCAAAGCCTCGCACACTCTACAAAGGATTTTCCTTATAAGGTAAAAGAGGCTCGCTAGATACATGTGGCAAAGGAACAGGAAGATGTCGGTTAATCACACAAAAATCTAAACGAAACCAGCTGTTGGGAGGCAGGCCCAGAAGTCCGCCGCACGCCGGGCGCTCTCTGCCAGCCGCCCTGAGAGGGGTTTTTGTTTTTTTTTCCCTTTCCTCTCGCCCTCGAATCACCTTAAGGCCTGCCGTCCCCCAAACTGAGACGTGCGCGTGCTGCACAGTGAGCTTTTCAAGCAGCCCCAAACTTTGCAAAAGTCATCCTTCCTCCCCACTGGCCAGGCCACTCCCGAGTCCTGGCCGGCGACTGCGGGCCATCTGGGAGCGGACGGTCCCCCGGCGAGATGCCTGGGGTGAGATCAGAGGGTCAGGCCGTCTGTGTGCCGAAGAGGCCAGGCAGCTACTGTCCGGGCGGCAGGGCTCTCGACCTCCTCTGCGAGCCGCGGCGGCGTGTGCAGGACCCAGCTCGCCGGCCAGGCCCGCTCCAGAGCCGCCCGGCGGGGACAGACCCCAGAAGGGGCCCCCGTGTGCCCCACCGGCCGCACGCGTCTCCGGCCCCGCCGAGTCCCCCGGCCCGGGGCGTCCTCGGCGCACACTGCCTGGCCCGGGTCCCTGCGCACCCCCTAGGTCCTGCACCCCGCAACAGAGCACGGGAGCCCCGCAGTGCTGATCGCGCTGCACCCCTCTATCATCACCCCGCCTCTGGCCCCAGGAGACCGCGAGCTTCCCGGCTGCGGAAAGGGAGGGAAGCGCGCGCCGAGCGCCCACGGCCACGGGCAGCTGGGACGCGCGCGGAACGCGACGGGGTGGGAATGGCGCGCCGGGCCCGGGCCGGCGGGGACGCAGGGAGCGCGGGGAGCGGGTGGCGAGGCCCCCGTGGGGCCGGGCCGCACTTCCGCCCCCCGCCCGGCGCGGACACGTCGCCGCCGCCGCCGCCACCGCCCCGGCCAGGCCCGGAAAGTTCAGGCACAAAGCGCGACGCCCCCGCCCCGCGCCCCAGCGGAGCCGGCCGGGCGCTCCCGGGACAATGGGCGCGCGGGCCCGCGGTCCCCACGGCGGGGCGGGCGCGGCGGAGGCCGGGGGCCGGGTCGGGGCCCGGGGCGCGGGGCCTCACTTTCTCGCGGCGCTCGCGCTCGCCGTCCAGCTCGCGCTGCAGGCCCTGCGCGCGGTCCTCCGCGTCGTCCGCCTGCTGCTGCAGCGCCTGGATCTTGCGCTTCACCGCCTCCAGCGAGTTGAGCCCGGCCATGGCGCGCGGGCGCTCGGTCTGCGGCTCGGCCCGGGCTGCGCGGGGTCCCGCTCGCCGCCGCCCCGCCCCGCCCCGCCCCCGGGCCGTGAGGTCACCGCCCGCGACGTCACCGCCCGCCGGGGCTGGGGGTGGGGCCCGGCCGCCCCGGTTCGGAGCCCGCCGCCTTCTCCTCCGCCAGCCCCGGCTCCGCCCGCGCCTCCCGTAGCTCCGCCTCCACCTGGGACGGGGCGGGGGGCCCGCGCGCCAGCCCGGGCCTCAGTTTACCCCTCTGTGCAACTGAGGCGACCCTGGTACTGCCGCACCTGCATCCTGTCCCCGGGCTGGGGCTTGCTGTGCTTCAGCGCAGTGGGCCCCCCGATACTCTTGGGGAGCGCAGGACAGGTTTTGGGGAACACTGCACCCTGGAGGACTCCGGCCTTGGGGTGGCCCCGGGAGGCGGAGCGGGGAGCCCGGTTCCCAGCCGGCCGCCCCTCCCGGTCCCCGCGGCGCCCTTCGCCCTGCGCCCCGCACCGAGCGCCCGCCCTCCCCCTGCCTGGAACCTGCCGTGGCCCCCGAGCCGGAGCGCCCACCCTCAGCCGCCTCCTCGGAGCCCCGCGGGGGTCGCAGACACTGCGCCCCGGACTTCTGGGTCTGGCGAACGAACGCCCCTTGCACACATTTGCTGCGTGCTCCTTGTCGTTAAAAGGTCCCCAAGTTTCCAGTCCTCCGCGTTTATCCCGCGAGCCCCAGCTCCCCGTTGGAGTGGCTGGGGGAGGGGCTGGGGCACAAACCACGGGTGCTTAGCCCGCCGGGAGGAGCCCGAGCAGGAACCCCGCCCTGCGCGCGCCCCCAGAACACCTCCTGCGGCCCGGGACTCAGGGCTCCCCGCTTGGCCCTGTCCCGAGGCCCAGGCGCCGAGGATGGACCCCCAGGCAAGCGCTCCCCGCTGAGCGGTCCCCCCTGCCCTCTTTTGCTCTTGCAACATTGTACTTAGAGACAGCGTCTCACTGTGTTGCCCAGGCTGGGCTCCGATTTGCAGTCCTCCTGCCTCAGCCTCCTGAGCAGCTGGGATGACAGGCGTGCGCCACCATGCCCGGCCCAGAGCAGATTCCTGTAGGGGCCCTGCCCCAAGGGCGTGCGGTCCTGACCTCTCCCCTGGAGCCTGCCGCGTCCTGCAGGTCCCTAGCTGGGGACATCAGGGCTGGTGGCACTTCAGGGCCCCCGGGGTCTCACTGGGAGGCAGGAAGCCTAAAGCACGACTCCAAACCCCGCTGTGCGGGCCTTGCCTCTGGCCTCAGTTTCCCTGTCTGGAGAATGGCTCTCGGCTCCCAGGCCAGCCAGCAGCTGCTTCTGAGCGTCCGCCCTGACTGATTCTTAAAGATGCTCGAACTTGTCATCGCAGCACTCCGGGAGGCCGAGGCGGGAGGACGGAAAGTTCAAACCCGCTCTGGGGTCTGGGCAACTTAGTGCCTTCATGAGACCTGGTCTCAAAATTAAAAAAATAAAATAAAATAAAAATAAAGGGCTGAGAATGCAGCTCAGTGGGAAGGCCCTGGCTTCGATCCCCACTACAGCAAAAGAAAAAGAAAAAAGAAAAATATACCAGTTGCCTTTCAGTGACTGACTGAAGCCTTGTTCCAGAAGGGTAAACTGAGTCCCCAGAAGGGAAGAGGCCTTACTGGGGACAGATGTGGTGAAGCAATTCCCGACTTTGGGGGCAGGGCCCTGTGGCGCTGGGTGGAGCCCCCTGGGTCTCCCAGTCCTTGTCCTGCTGGCGCCTGAGGCTCAGGTCCCCGTGGGCCTGGCCTGGGAGCACTGTAGGAAGTTCGTTGAGTGAATCCCTGACAGCAGCCTTGGTGGTAAGACTAACAGCACAGACTTGAGATGAGTCTTTCTTTCGTCCGTCCCACACGTGAAGCCTGCCTGGCGTGCGGGCCTCAGTTTCCCTGCCCGTGGGGTGCCAGGAGGCTGGTGGTACACACACTGCCTCAGTCCCCGTACGTGGGTCCTCCGGGCAGGCTGAGGCAGGACGCGGGGTTGGAGGCCGGGGCGGCGGATGCCGCTGTCTGGGGAGGGGAGGGCAGGAAGTGTCCAGGCCGGACCTCTCCGCCCCCGCCCTGGGCGGGCTGGGAGCAGGGACGCCGCCCCCGGCCCCCGAGGGCTGCTTTCTGTGGCAGCGGAGGCACTCGAGGTAAATCGAGTCCAGGGGGACCGACCATCGGCACTGTGTGGCCACCAGAAGGTACCACTCAGGCTGGCTTTGAGCCCACATCTCCGCTAGCAGCAGCTTAGTTAAAAAAAGACGAATCCAGCCAGAGATGGGGGGTGGGGGTGGGGAGCCCTGCCAGCTCTCTGGCTGCACGGGGGTCGGGGCTGGAGGCTGGCAGGGCCTTCCCTTTGGGGCTTGTGCTTCCTTGGGAAATGAAGCCGTATCAGTCACTCACATCTTAGCGAGAATGAGAGACATAAACTTGCTCATCTCAGACTCCCTGGCTGAGCCTGTCACCATGAGGGTAGATGACGGATACGAGCTGGCAGTCCGGGGCCTGGCACGGGAAGGAGGAGCAGGGCTGTCGGTGGCAGGGAGCAGTGGGGTGAGCGGCTGACGTCACAGGACACCGGGGGCGGCGGGGCTGTCCGGGAAGTCGGGCAGGGCAGGAAGTGACCCCGCGCTGGGTGAGCACCGCGCGTTCCCGCAGTCTCCTCTGCCTCGGCCCGAGCAGGTGGCCCCCGAGGCGCAGGGAGGTGACCCGGCTGCGACTGGAGGGAGCTGCGCCCGGTCACCGCCCTGGGCCACCGAGTTCACCTGAGGCCTGGCGCCCCTCCCTTCCCCTGCTGGGCCCAGCCCGGTGTCTGTGCCTGACCACGCCCGCCGAGGGCAGCGCCGCCCACCCCGTCCCTTGGGCGTGGAGGGGGCCTGCACGCGCCGCACAGGACGCGGGGACGGGGACCAGGGGCCTGGCTCCTCCTCCCGGCGACACCGCGGGGCCACCCTGCCCGCCTGGACAGCGAGGACGCCGGGCTCAGGGCCTGCGCGCGCACCCTCGGCTGCTGCCGACCACGGGCTCGGGGCCCCCAGAGCACGGCTGTCACCCGCCCCGCACGCCCCCCGCCACGGGCTCACGGGGACGCAGGTACCCGGACGCGGGGTCCCCACGCCCACGCACCCAGACGCACACACGGGGCGCGGACGCAAGGCCTCACCGGCCTCTCCAGCGCAGCCCGGGCCCCCGCGTCCCCTCCTGACGCCTCCACGGCGCGGCGGGCTCGGAGCCGGCCCAGCAGCGCCGCCACCGCCTGCCTCCCGCCCGCCCGCGGCTGCGCCTCATTTGAGCCTCCGGTTTTCCAAAGGGACAGACGCAGACCGGCCGGCAGGTTCTGCCTTTAACCTGTGCCATGGGCCTGGGCCCGCGGGCAGGGCCGGTGCTGGGGCTGAGGTCTGGGGAGAAGGGGCCGCTGCGGCCGCGGGGTGCGGGGGACCCCGCAGTCCCTTCTCCTCCGCCCAGGCCCAGCCTTGGGTCAGGCGGCGCCGTCCCCTGGGCCAGCTCCACTGAGGCCTGTCTCTCTCTCAGGTGTCTCTGGGCCTCTGTCTCTTCCCCTCTCCTGCATGTCCCCGTCCCTGTCCGTGTCTCTGTCTCCCTTTCCCCAACAGCTTGAACTGTTTCAGAGCGATACCTGGTCCCTATCCTGCTGTGGCTGCCAGTTCCTTCCCAGTGGCGGGGGGTGGGGAGATGCTTGTGTGGTAAACTGAGTCATCACACCACCCCCCACACTCACCCCACAATCCCCGACACAGATACACATTCATAGCTCTCCTAGGAGACTCCTATTCACCCTTCAAAGCCCAGAGCAGATGACCCCTCCTCCACGAAACCCTCCTGGATTCCTGGGTGTAGGCAGGACTCCCATCCCGCCCCTGTGGGAAGGCCTCGAGGGAGCAGGATTTAGGGACACCGGATGTGGCCATGCCCAGGCTGTGCCTGGCTGTGCATGGAAGGTTCTGGAACCTCCTGCATGGGGGAGTGATTTCCTGTCACCCTCCCTCCTCATCAGGTTGAGCCACTGCGGCCACTGTGCCACTGTCCTGTCCCCAGAGCCCCCAGAGCCCCTGACCCCACCTCTCGGGCTGCGGCTGACCCAGGGCCGGCATCGCCCTGCTGTGGACCTGTCCCGCGGGACGCAGGTGGCCCGGCCCTGTAGGGCAGTGGACCGGGCCTGGAGACCCGGGGGAGCCTGACCTGGACGCGGCGTCCCCGGGGCCCCGGTGGGGACAGACCCTGCATCCCTGGCCAGGTGCCCAGGGTCCCCTGCGGTTCCAGCCCGGGCCGTGTGGCGGGTGCGAGGCTGCCGGAAGCTGCGTGGTATCCTCAGCCCGCTCCTGGGGACGGACGGGAGCACGGAGGCAGAGCCCGGTCCGGGCGGGACGCGGCCCTGGGGCGTTTACAGGGCACCTGCGCAGCCAGGCCCTGGGGGCTGAGGGCTCGGTGGCAGGCAGGACCCGCCCGGAGGCCACACGGACGGAGGCCACGGCAGTGACTGGGGCAGATGGAGTTTCAGGGGGTACGCGGCTGGCTCAGGGTGGGCTCCCCAAAAGTGGGCCCTGAGGCAGGGATTGAAGAACAAGCCGGGCACGGGCGCGCACCTGTGATCCCTGCACTCTGGGAGGCTGAGGCGGGAGGGTCGCTAGTTGGAGACCAGCCCAGAGGTTGAGTGACTTAGACCTCATCCCAAAATAAGAAATAAAACGGGCAACTCCGTGCGAAGGTCCTGGGTTCCATCCCAGGGCTGAAAAGAGAAACACGAAGGGCGTTGGCTTGGGAGGTCGCCGCCCGGGCGCGGGAAGTGAGGGGCGGGGACGCTTGGGGACCGGACGAGGGGCGGCGGTGCAGTGCCGCCGCCGGCCTCTGGGGACAGCAGAGCTCCGGACCTGGCCCCAGCGCTGCCGCCGCTGCTCCTGGGTGGGTCCTGGGCCCACACGGGCCTGCGGGTGCTGAGGAAGGCAGCCCGGGTGCGGGGGAGCTGCGGGGCTCATCCCAGCGCGGGGGGAGGCTGAGGCAGGAGGGTCACCAGCTCGAGGCCAGCCTGGGAAACTTAGCAATTTAGCGACTTAGTGAGGCCCTGTCTCAAAAAATAAAATGCGGGCCGGGGATGCGGCTCAGCCCAATCCCCGGCACCCAGAACAAACAAACAAAAAATAAAAGAAAAGCAGCTGAACGGTGCCTGTTAAGTCAGCGCAGGTTCCCTGGGGGGTGGGGTCGCACAGGTGGAGGTCATGGGGGGGCGGGGCGGAAGGGCTGGCCACGCCCCCTGGGGGGTGCAGAGCGGAGGGCGGGACCCCCCCCCCCCGCACCTACTCCTGGGTTCCGGGCGCTGAGAGGCGGGAACCGTGTAGTCTCCCAAGGGGCTCAGGCAGGGGACCCCGCAGCACCTGCGCCTGCGCCACGCTGGCCCCAGATACAGAAGGGGGTTCTGCAGTCGTCAGCCGGCCTGTGGCAGAGGCAGGATTCGAACCCGAGTCTGTTTGCTCTCAGCCTCTTTGCTGATCTTATTTATTTATTTTGATTTTTTGGGACAAAGTCTCGCTATGCAGTTGAGGCTGGCCTTGCGCTCACAGCAATCCTCCTGCCTCAGCCTCCTAAGTGCAGGGATCTCAGGTATGTGCCACCACGCCCGGCTTCCGCCCTTATTTATTAAAGATGACCTGGTGGCCGGGCGTGGTGGTGCACGCCTGTGATCCCAGCACTTCGGAGGCTGAGGCAGGACGATCCAAAGTTCCAGCCCAGCCTGGGCACCGTAGTGACTTAGCGAGACCCTGTCTTAAGCTAAGACGTGAAAAGGGCCGGGGTGCGCACAGTTCCAGGGCCTGGGCTGCAGCCCTCGCTCAGCCAGAGAAAATGAAAACCTTGCCGTGCTCTCCTCGGGGCGTGAGCTAACGCAGGGTCTGCGGCAGAGGCAGTGAGGACCCAGCAGCCTGAGGGGGCTTGCGAGTGGGGCGGGCTGAGCTCTGCGCCCCGGGAGCCATGGGCAGCCCGGACGCTCCTGAGGGACTGCCGCACGGGCAGCGCAGACAGCGAGGGGCTGCGCGGGACGAAGGAGAGCTCGGGCCCCAGGCGGGAGGGGCCGGCAGGCGGGAGCTTCCTCGTGCTTCTTAGAATAACCACGCGGCCCAAGGCTTATAAGTTACTTATTTCTGGAACTTTCCGTTTACTGTTTTGAACCGTGGTTGAGGCCGGGTGTGGTGGCACGTGCCTGTGATCTCAGCACTCAGGAGGCTGAGGCAGGAGGATCGATGTGAGTTTAAAGCCAGGCTGGGCTACAAAGTGAGCCCAAGGCCAGCCGGACTGGCATAGTGAAACCCTGTCTCAAAAAGACAGGAAAAAGAGAAAAAGGACTGCGCTTGACTGTGACTGTAGGAAGCTGTGCTCACAGACATGGCAGTGTCACGGGGCTGGTGGAGAAATAAGCTAGGAGGAAGGGGGATCCCCGTTATGGTCTGAAGATGCACCCCAAAGCACGTGTTGGAAATTGGATCCCCTGCGTGACTGCACTGGGAGTCGGGGCCTCGCCTGCCCAGAGCCAGGCGGGCTGGGACGGTGGGGCAGGTCGCTGAGAGACCGCAGGAGACACCCAGAGGTGTCCTGGGGGGAGAAGGGTGATTAGGATACTCACAGGAAAGGACGGGCCCAACTGAGACCAGCATTGGTGGATAAAGTTCTCTGGTGGCCGCTGGACACGGTGGTCACCAGGAGATGCTCAGAATGTCCAGCGGCCAGCTGGACTAGTTAGTGCCCTCAGGGGTGGCAGGCTGGACAGGATTTTGGCAGAGGGTCTGCGGGCAGCGGGGGCCTCAGAAGTCACCAGAGGGATCCGAGGTGTCCGGGGGTGGCGTCCGGGCCACGGCTCTCCCCAGGGCTCTGCTGTCCCCCCATTTACTGCAGCAGAGCACAGCAGACCCCTGGCCGCTGCGCCCCTCGTGTGAGCGGGGGAAGCTGACTCTACGCGCAGACAGGAAGGCTGCTGTCCCAGCGATGAGAAGCGTGACCGGCCCTGCGGAGTTTGGGTCTTGCCACGGCCTGCCCCCGGGGGCTGGACCCAGAGCGGCAGGGTTTATTTATTTATTTATTTTAAAGATAGTAAAATCCAACAAAACATAACAGGACAAAGTCAATCAAAACAAAGCAGTAGAACTGCTACAGAACTTCAAAGGAAGATGCTAGGAAAACAATAGCTACTACAGTTTAGCTTGTTACTTTCAGAATAGTTGACCCTTCCAACAGGTATAGTAAGATTAAAACAAAAACAAAACACAATAAAACCCATAAAAACAGAATAGAAAATAAAGCAAAAAAAACTTAATCAGAATAAAGCAAAACAGTGAGAACAATATTGGGCCTTGAAGACAAGACAGAAGAGAATCCCCCATATTTGCTACATTGAGTACTGTCATCTTCCCAAGAGATGCTCAGGCTGCCGGCCCCAGGCCTGCAAAATGAACGAAACAATACTAGCATTTAGTTGCTTTATGTACTTTAGTTGCTATCAATTTAGCTGGACCTCCAAACCAGCAGGTTGCTTACGGGGCAGGGGGGTGTTGTCCTTGATTTTTAGCCCACGTGCCAGTAGGTGTACTGGGGGCGGATGTTTCTCTTCCTGGAGTCCACGCAGACTAGTTGTCTTCTGGTTGGAACCACTCTGACCCAGCCCAGAGCTGCAGGATCTAATGTTTGCCCTGCTGGGTTTTGGTCTTCTTTAGTCCCCCCACCCCACCGCCAACCCCACCCCAGCCCGTTCCTCCCTTTTGGAGTGGAAATGTTTCCCTTTGCCAATGTATGTCGGCAGTGTTTAACTTTCTCTTGATTTTCACCGAGGCTCCCAGCTAAGGGTTTGCCTTGAGTCTCAGCGGAGACTCTGGACCTGGACTTTTTGGCAGCTCTGGGCCTGTTAAGACTGTGCTGCTCTTAATCTCTGGGGAGGATGACAGCATGCGACGGAGCAAATATGGGGATTTCCTTCTGTCTTGTCTTTGGGGCCCAATATTGTTCTCACTGTTTTGCTTTATTCAATATTCTGTGTTGGTTGGTTTTATTATTTTGTTTTTGGTTTGATTTTGCTATACCTGATGGATTGGACAATTACTGTGAAGATAACAAGATATACTATGGTAGCTATTGTTTTCCTAGTATCCTGCTTTGGAGTTCTGTACCAATTCTAGTGCTTTGTTTTGATTGATTTTTTTTTCTGTTTTGTTTTGTTGGACTTTACTATCTTTAAAATAAAATAATAAAAAAACGACGTGCTGCTCTTGGATGTGAACTGCATGCATTCTGACTGGAGGCATTTTGCATAAAGAGATATGTAGGAGTCTTTTGGGGGCTGGGAGTGGGGTGTTATGGTTTAGATCAAGAGCGACTCCTGAACCTCCTCTGTTTAAAGGGTGATTGAATTACAGGGTGGGAAAGCTGGCTTGCCGTGAGAGCTTTTCCTCTGCGATGCCCTTCTGCCTCGATGCTCTGCCTTGGAGGTGGCTGACTGTAGACTAAACCATGAGCCCAAATAAACCTCTCCTCCTTTAAATCGTGGATATCAGGTGTTGTGTTTCAGCAGTGGAGAAAGTGACTAAGATAGCAGCTCCTGCAGGTAACACTAGTCTGCCCGGTTCCCAGCATCCTGCAGCTAACGTGTATCCAGACATTCTGGCCCTCCTCTGCTTACAGTGTCCTTTGACTTGGCGAGGGTCTTGGGGACGCGTAAGAGGTGATTGAGGGATACGGAGCTAACTGCCCTGGCTTTCCTCAAGGGCGATACAGAGCTAACTAGAGGTGATGAGGCTGCACGGGTAGAATGAACCGATTATCATGGAAGTGGGTTTGCTCTTGTGAGAGCGGGCTCATCACAAAAGTAGGGAAGCCAGCCCCCTTTTCTCCCCTCCCTCTTTGGCCCTTGCTTCTTCCACCGTGGGGTAACACAGTGGAAACGCTCTTATGATGATGCGGGTGCCAGCCCCTCCACCTTGGACCTCCTGACCTCCAGAACCTCTGGCAGATCCATCTCTGTTAGGCCTCCCAGGGTGTGGTGTTTCGATGCAGTCACCTTACCAAGGTAACACAGCGTGCTGGCCATTCAATGCAACAGACACAGAAATGGTATCAGAAGTGGGGTTCTGCCATTGTGAAAATGGACCCCAAAAATTGGTGGCATTAGTACAATGGCCTGAAGCAAGGACACCAACACTGCAGGATGGATTCTGGGGACACTGGCTACACCAAAGAACATTTGGTGAGACCACGCTCTGTGACAAGCTAGAGGATTGACCATGTGTCTAGCAAGCCTGGGTATCTAGAAAGACGGACGTCACCCTACTCTGTTTTCAGTAGAGTGCTGAGAAAAACGTGATCTCGGGCAGGAAGTGGCCACCTCCTGGAGTCATAAATATCACAAGAGCAGAGGCGACAACAGCTTCCTGTCCCCAAGCCATGGAGACGGGGCTCTTGGCTGCTTCCCGGGGCTGCTGTCTCTGACGGCCTCGCGGTGGCCTCCGTTAGCTGAGAGTGACGAAGATGTGAATAGCTCAAGGGTCCAATGCTGGAGATTAAATAGATGTCAGAATTCGGGCAGGAAAAGAGCCTTGGTTGTCATTTCTAGCAATGGGACACAGTAGAATCACCCAGACCAGATGCTTGCCAAGATTTTTAAAAC
Organism: Dasyprocta punctata; assembly: GCA_004363535.1. NCBI lineage: Eukaryota > Metazoa > Chordata > Mammalia > Rodentia > Dasyproctidae > Dasyprocta > Dasyprocta punctata. Next base: position 11,807 of record RJWM01025481.1, on the reverse strand, counting down.
AATGGTGTTGTGCAAGAAACAGAATTCTGTCTGAAAAAGCTTATGATTTTTTTTTTTTTTTGGCTATGTGACAGTATTGGGATTTGAACCCACAGCCTTTTTTTACCCTGAGCTCCATCTATAGCCCTTTGTATTTTTTAATTCTGAGACGAGGTCTTGCCAATTTGCTAAACTGCCCAGCTGGGCTGAACTTGTGATCCTCCTGCCTCAGTGTTCCAGAATGCCGGGATCAAAGGTGTGCAGCACCACGCCTGGCCCAAAGCTCGTGGCGTCTGGGCTGTTTTGTCCCGAGTCTCTGTTACAGCAGCTGGCCCTGAACCCAGCCCACAGCAGGACCTGCATCCCGGTCTCTCTAGCTCCCGGCTCCTTCTGCCCCTCGCGCGTTCTCCAGGCGGGAGCATCAGCTTTGCAAGCTCAGGGCGTCTGTGTGCCCCTTGCTGTGTCCCCAGCCCTCAGAAGGCGTCAGAACCAGCGGCCCCAATCTTTTGCAGTCAGTTTTGTGGAAGGCAGCTTTTCCATGGACGAGAGCTGGGGTGCTGGTGCTTTGGGGATGATTGAGAGGCGTGTGCACCCCAGGTCTGCCCCACGCCCGGGTCCCTCAGCGTCTGAGGCCCTGCTGCCGCTGGCCTGCCGGGCCGTGGAGGTCCGGCCGGGACGGGGCGGCTGCAGTCGCAGGGCGAGCTTCCTCCTCCCCCACTGCCCAGCTCCTGCCTCTGGGCCAGGACATGGAGCAGCGCGCGCTCAGGAAGAGGACGAATGGGGGCCGCCGCTGCCCGGGGTCCTGGGAGAGGCTGGGGAGCAGGGACTCGGAGACCCGGGCGAACCGGGGAGCTGGGAGGAGGCGGGCGCTGTCCGCGGTGCTGACCGCCGCCCCCGCCAGCGCGGACCTCGGCACCTGCATCTCCACGCCGCCTGGGTGCGGGCTGGGGGTCTGGGCGTTGGACCCCCAGGAGCGCCCCTCGGCCGGAGAAGGACACAGCTTGTTAGGCGACTCCTTGGTTCCCCCGCTCCTGGGAGGTGTCCTGCAATCTTTGGGGATCCCTAGAGACTCACCCCTTGGTTGCCTGCGGAGCTGCCCACCCACACCCATCTCCCATCGCCGTCACAGAGTCCCCAAGTCTGGGTGAGGCAGGGAGAGGCGGTTTGTGCAGTTCACGGTTGTGGAGGTCGAAGGGCCGGCGTGGAGCGGCGCTGGCCGGGGCCCGGGGGCAGGTGGCTCGCAGTGGGGGTGCGTGCGTGGGGGGAGAGGTCGCAGGGCGGGACAGCAAGGCCGCGGGGTGGCGATGCCCGCTTCGCTCCTCGGTGACCGTCTCCTCGGAGCTAAGCGGAGCCCGTGAGAGCTACCTTAGCCCCCCTGCCCAGGGCAGCGCCCCCGAGGTCACCTGCACGGTGCCGGGGTGGGGGGTTCCCCTTTGTCTTTTCTTACCACAACACTGCAGATCAAACCCAGGGACCTCACACAGCCTTTCTCTTTTTCATTTTCAGACAAGGTCTTGCTAAGTCCCCACATTGCCCTGGCTGGGCTGGAGCTTTCCGTCCCGCCTCAGCCTCCCGGAGTGCTGGGATGATGGGTGTGAGCCACCACACCCAGCCGTCCCCTCCTCCGAGAGCCCCACGACCTCGAAACATCACTTGTGGGGGCTGAGTTTCCAGTTTGGGCCTCCCCGGGGTCCAGCGCTCACCACCTCGGAACCGCGGTATCTCCCACACTGAGTGGGTTGGTGACTGGGAGTCAATTTAACCCCTGTGGAAGTGAATCAGCGTGGACGCCCCCTGAGGACGGCTGCCAGCATAGAAGGGGACCTGGAGAGGAAGAGGGGCGCTGTGGGTTCTCCTAAGTGTTGTTCGGAGCCGTTGGTTCTCCTGGAGGAGCTGGTCACGCTGGCTCCCCTGATAGAAACTCAGCTGTTATCACTGGAGGAGCTCGGGACCTTGTCACCGAGAGTGGCTGCGGTTCACTTTGGGGGAGCTCTGGTCTTTACTTGGAGCATCGCTTTCTGGCTCTAGAGGGGAAGATGTGTGCTGTTTAATCTCCAGGAGAAGTTGCATGCTGGCTTCCTGATATGCACTCGGCTGTTCCCATCATCAGAGGAGCTCGGGACCTTGTCGCTGAGGATGGCTGTGGTACCTTTTTGGGGGAGCCCTGGTCCTTATTTTGGGCAATGCTTCTTGGCTCCACTGCAGAGCCCTCAGCCGGCTGGCTCAGCGCCTTCCCCTGCTGGCACAGACTTTCTGGCTCCCACCGCTGACCTTTGGGCCTCACCAGCGCAGATCCATAAAGCAGCCTTGGATGAGTCATTGTCATGGGCTCTAGGCCTCCCGCTGGACTAGTGGGGGGCACTGCCGTGGGCTCCGGGTTTTCACCTGGACCATGCAGGACTTTGTGGGATCCAGACCCTCGGCTGGAGTCTCTAGGTCTTTAGTGTGTGGACAGATTTCCTGCATTTTCCTGTGTCTAACTCTGGGTGACCAGTAATAAATAATACCACAGGGCCTGGGATTTAGCTCAGCGGTATAAGCGCCTGTCTGGCAAGTGCAAGGTTGTGAGTTTGATCTCTGGTATCAAGAAACAAAACCAGAAACAAAAACCACAAATTCCGTGTCCTGTGTGTGATGGCTCTCCTTGCAGCCCTGACTGACAGCCCGCCTGCAAATCTCTGGCTCCAAGGCGAACGCGGGGTGCGAGGATGCGCCCCTCGTCCCCCCATGACAGAATCCCTTTCCGCCCAGCCCCCTCCAGCCGCGCCCCCTCTCTCTGTCCCGGAAGACCACACCGCCCTGGATGTCGAGGGCACCCACGGCGCCCTGCTGCCGGCCGGGATGACCATCCGTCCCACGGGAAGCCCAGGGATATTCCACATGGGCTGGGAAAGAATCCTCCAGAGAAGCCTGGGCGTTAATCAGCAATGGAAAGTCATTTGTGACTCAGCACTGCGAGCTGCCGGATGCCCCGGAAGGATCCTGGCAACCCGGGCGGTGGTGAGGACATCCCGGGGACGTCGTGCGCATTCGGCTGGGCCCGGTGCGCGCAGCCCTCAGGGCCCTGGCACAGCGCTGGGTCTCTGCCTCCCCCCAGGCCGCTGCCGGTTCCTGGGCTCAGGGCCGGCCTGGCCCTCCCCGGGCGCGTGTGGCGGCTTTCGTGCGGGTGAGGAGTGGGTGAGGGGTCTCGGGAGCCTCTGACGGGCATGAGGGGGCGCGGAGGAGGCCGAGCACCCCGGGCTGGGCCTGGAGGCCGCGGCGCTGGCGGGAGGAGGTGAGGGAGGAAGCGGCGTCCACGGGGGCTGCACAGGGCCGGCTGGCCAGCCTGCGACGGCTCTGCCGCTGGGTAACCTGCAGCTGACCGTGAGACGGAACGCGTTCGCATTTTCAGAATGAAAAAGCCAAAATTATAAGACAACAATATGAGTAGCTTAAGGTGACGGGGGGTTGTAAATATTGGGTGCAAATCCCGTCCGAAGCTGTTCGTCGTGGGCCAGCCCTGGTGGCGCGCGCCTGTGATCACAGCACTCGGGAGGCTGAGGCAGAAGGATCACTGTGAGTTCAAGGCCAGCCTGGGCTACGCAGTGACCCTGTCTCAAATAAATAAATAAGTAAATAAATAAATAAATAAAAAAGGCCGGGGATTTAGCTCAGCAGCACAAGCACCTGTCTGGCAAGTGTGAGGTCATAAATTCAATCCCTGGTTCCAAAAAAGAAAAAAAAAAAAAGGGGGGGTTGTTCATTTCAGTTCAAACTGAAAATAGCTGGGAGTGGGAGGCAGCGACCTCTTGAGGATCCCGAGGAGACCCCTGTAGCAGCGGGAGAGCCCACTCCCGGGTGCGCGCTCCTCATCCCGGCACTCAGGGAGGCTGAGGCAGGAGGAGCACTTTGAGTTTGAGTCCAGTTTGGGCAGTTTAAGAACTTAGCAAGACCCTGTTTCAAAAAACTAAAAAACAAAAACTAAAACCCCCACCAAAGCCCCCAGGAACTTCACGGGGCCCCAGGACGTGGGCGGTGACTGCGGGGCCTGGTGTGAGGCTCGACCCAGGAGCGCGCGGGTCACAACGCTGGGGCCCGGGAGACCCACGCCGTGGGCGCCGTGACTCAGCTCGGGCAGTGCCCGCGCGGCCCTCCCGGGGCGCACAGCCCAGCCCTGGCGTCACCGCTGCCCCCAGGCTCCTCCGTCTCCCAGGCTGCGTCACCCGGATGCGTCCGGACCGGTCCGGCCGCCCTTCTGCGCCTCCGGCCGTCACCCAGCCGGCTCCTCTCCCCCTCCCCGGCCCTGGCGCCTCGCCCTCCCCAGCGGGTAGGAGGCCCTGCTAACGCACCCCGCACCCCGGAAGTGTCCCCAGCCCGCAGCCCTTGGGTTGCAGACCGCGGCTCTGTCCTCCCCTGCCCCAGGGCCTTGACGCGCGCCCCTGTCCCGCTGGAGCGCCTTGGTCCCCTCAGCCCCGAGAGTCCACCTGCTGTCGCCCTTCCGTGCAATTCACGGACCGGTCACTGGGCACCGCGGGGTGGCCCCGCTGGGACGGGACAGTGAGAAGCCACGAAGGCCGGGTCACGGAGGTGAGGCCCTGCCCGCCCCTCGGGACCTGAGGACAAATGACAGGATGTGCTGGGTCTGTCATCTCTGCTGCTCAGGAGGCTGAGGCAGGAGAAGCTCGGACTTGAACTTGGGGAGCTTAGCAAGACCCTGCCTCAAAATAAAAAAAAAAACCAACCTGTAAAGGGGGCTGGAGATGTGGTTGGGTGGGGCAGCCGTGGGTTAATTCCCAGCGCCAAGAACAGCCCCTCCCCAAACGGCATCAGAAAAACCACAGAAACATTAATTCTGGGCAGGAAAAAAATAACTGCACACAGAATCTCAGGCAAATTGTATAAAACACGTGGCATAGCCTGGCATGGTGGCACACGCCTTTAATCCCAGCACTCGGGAGGCTGAGGCAGGAGGATCGATGTGAGTTCCGGACCAGCCTGGGCTACAAAGTGAGCTCAAGGCCAGCCTGAACTGCATAGTGAGACCCTGTCTCAAAAACTAGGGCCGGGGACTTAGCTCAGTGGCCTAAGCGCCTGTCTGGCAGGCACGAGGTTGTGAGTTCGATCCCCGGTACCAAAACAAAACAAAACACACGGCGTGACCCCATCGCTGTCCCTGCCATGGGGAGGACAGTTCCGCCTGCCCCAGGATGGTGACCCCGGCGGGCTCGGAGCCTTCTCTGTGGGGCGCCCTCCCCTCCTGCGGCTGTGCGGCTGGGGGCTGAGGTCACCAGAGAGGGCGGCAGGGGTCAGGGAGCAGGGGGTGGACACAGGGACGAAGACGGACGCTGGCGGGGGGACGGCCGGGCAGGACACCGGTGCCGGGAGGAGGCCACGGATGAGATGGATGCGGGGGCAGGGAGGGGAGGGCGCACGGGGACCGACGCGGGTGAGTGCGGCCTTGCTTTCTGTGCTTTCGTGAGGCCTGAGCTGTCATGAACACACGCACGCACACACACACACACACACACACACACACACGCACACTCTCAGTGCAGGGCAAACACACGGAAATGGAACACCTGGTCCCAAACGAGTGCACGTTTCCGTGTCCTGCCTCAGGCTAAGAGTTTTGGAACAAGAATCCGGGCGCAGTGGCTCATGCCTATCATCTCAGCATTCTGGGAGGCTGAGGCAGGAGAATCCCAAATCCCAGCCCAGCCTGGGCTGCTCAGTGACTCAGTGAGCACCTTCTGGAGGGCGAGTGACTCAGGCCCACCTCCTTTCTCCTGGCGGGCGGTCCCCTCTGAGGGTGCGGAGCCCTCTCGGCCTGCCCTGAGCCCCACACACTGGGTCCCCCAGCTCTGCGTCCCCCCAGCCCAACTCCCTCTTCCTCTGTGCCTGGCTGCGCAGGTCGGGGGCAGCAGCCCAGCCCCTCCCGCCGAGCCCTGCGCCCGCCTCCGAGCTGCGGCCCTCACCTGTGCCCAAGCCACGGGAAGCGGGAGGCCCCAGCAGGGTCCGCAGCCTGGCCCCGCCCCCGTCTTGCCCCAGGGCGCCTCTGGTCCCCAGTCAGTGCGGGGGAGGGGTCCCGCATTGAGCTGCATCCCTCGCCCTTTGCATTTATTTTCTGTTTTGAGATAGAGTTTTGTTAAGTCACTAAGTTGCCCAGGGTGACCCGAGCTTGGGTTCCTTCTGCCTCAGCCTCCCAGAGTGCTGGCATTTTTTTTCTAATTTTAAAGATAATAAAACCCAACAAAACAAAACAGAATTAATCAAAGCAAAACAAAGCAGTGAAATTGGTGCAGAACTTCGAAGTAAGAATCCCAGCACTTGGGAGGCTGAGGCAGGACCATTGTGAGTTTGAGACCAGCCTGCACTGCATAGTGAGACCTGTCTCAAAAAATAGGGCCGGGGATTAGCTCAGTGGCCTAAGCACCTGCCTGGCAGGGGTGAGGTTGTGCGTTCCATCTCTGGTACAAAAACAAACAAACAAACAAACAAACAGAATAAAACCAATCCAAACAGAACCTTGAATAAAGCAAAACAATTAATCAGAACAAAACAAAACAGAACAATATTAGACTTCAAAAACAAGCCAGCGGTAAACCCCCCAGAACTGCTATACCGCATGCTATTCCCCCTATAGATGCTCAGGCCGCGGCCCCAGGCCTGCAAAGTCAAACGAACAACACATTCAGTTGCTTTTTGTAGGCAATGGGTGGGGGCTGGGGGCTCTCGGAGTCGTGCCGGGGAGGGGAGCACAGCACCCCGCGGCCGGAGGGGTGTCGCTGGGGGCCGGGCCTCCAGCTGAGGACGGAACCGACCAGGCCCGCGCGCCGCCCCCCACCCGGGAGAAGCGGTGACCCCGGCCCGGCACAGTCCGGAGAGACCTCGGTCACCCCGTGCGTGACCGGGACCTCCTGGCTCGTCCCTCCCCACGTGAGGTCCTCGTCCTGTCCCCGCCCCCCGCTCACGGCTCCCCAGCTCGGGCCCCGCTCCCTGACGCTTCCTGGGGGGTGACCCGCGGGGCCCTCCCGCCGCCCCGCTCCGGAGCCGTTTCCCTCTCCGTCAGTGTCCCCGCTCCCGACCTCCGCTGCTCCTCAAAATTCATTCTGGATTTGGGGTGCGGGAGCGCGGGGCGCGGGACACCTGCGGGCCGGGAGGTGAGCGCAGTGCACGGGCCGGGGTCCTCCAGCCGCAGACCGGGCCCCGTGCTTTGGCCGTGACCCGGCACCGCGCACCCGGACAGGGAACAGGAGCTGGGTGGCTGGAATGTGGGGCGGCCCCCAAACCGAGTTCACACGGTACCCCGGTGCTGACAGGTGTCACATCACAGGTGTAGGGCATTTCATCACATGCGGTCCTTTTACCTGGGGGTCACTGTGTTGCCCAGCTTGGCCTCCTGGGCTCAAGAGATCTCCCTGCCTCAGCCTCCTGAGCGGTGGGGACCTCGGGTGGAGGCCGCCGGGCCGGTTTCCCGCGGTGACGCGTCGGCAGGTGTGACCGGGTGTGACCTCCGAGAAGAGCCGAGGTCCTGCCCTCCTGCAGGGGCCCCGCAGGGACAGACCCTGTGCTTGCCAGCGGCGAACTGACGGACTCACGGGGCGCCTTCAGGGGCTGCAAAGGTCACTCGGGTTGGGCCCTCGTCCTGTGACCCTGCAGCCCCCTTGGGACGACGGAGGCCGTCGCCAAGCCCGGCTCAGGCAGGAGGCCGAGGCAGGAGGGTTATAAGTTCAGGCGCTGCCTGGTAGTTCAGCTACTTGATGGGACCCCTGTGTGGGAGGAAGGAAAATAAACAAAGAACTAAATAACTACATAAGTAAATGCCAGGCACAGTGGTGAGTCGCTGTATTCCCAGCTACTTGGGAGGCTGAGGCAGGAGTATTGCCTGAGCGACACAGTGAGGCACTGTCTCAAAATATAGACAGACAGACGGACAGGCGGGCAAGCACGGGCCAGGGGCGTCTGGAAAGTAGGGTGACTGCGCTCCGCGGGCTGGCGAGGCACTCGCGCCCCCTGGCGGCCGGGCCGGGAAACCCGCCCGGAGAGCTGAACACTGGCGGTTTGCAGGAAATCAATGCACACCCCGAGCCCAGGCCCCGCTTTCCAGCTCGGCTCTGCCGGCGCCCTCTCCTGCGCACCCCGCCTTTGCCCAGCGGACTCCTATCCCCCCGGGACGGGCCTCTGCCCGCGCTCCCTGCGGCGCTGCGCACCCGGCCCGTGTTATTTATTTTGTTAGGTGCAGTAATACACACTGGAAAGGACGTTGGCATTTTATTTATTTTGAAGCTGTCACTAGTGCCATGACGGCGGCCCTTGTGTGGAGCTGAACGCACTCGGGACACACCCTGGTTTTCCTTCCCTTTCCCCCGCCCGCCCTCCGTCTCTCGGTCCTCTTTCCTTTTACCGCAGGTCTGCCTCCGTTTCTCATTGTGTCTTTTACTTTGCTCTGTATTTATATTTTGGCTTTTGCATGTAAATGAAAGCATGTGAAATCTCAGCTTGTGCGTCTGATTTATTTCACCTGATACCGTGGTCCCGAGGTGCACTCATTTTCCTGTGGATGACTTGAGTTTATCCTTCTTCATGGCAGAGTAGTACTCCATCCTGTGTAAATATTTTCTTTCTTTCTTTGTGTTTTTGAGCCAGGGTCTCAATGTGTAGTCCAGGCTGTCTTTGAATGCGAGGCGATCCTGCCTCAGCCTCCTGAGTGCTGGGATTACGGGGCGAGCCACCATGCCCGTTCATCTGGTGGACGCCCGGGTGGAGAGCACGCATCAGACCGTGCTTGGCGAGCTTCCACTCGCACACCTCTGTGACACTAGGGCCTTTGACTGCTTCTGCACTTTGAAATGTTTCAGAAGAGGTGTGAGCGCCTGCAGACCTCTCCTGCGAGCCTCTGCCCTGGGCCGCTCGGCGTCAGCCTTCTACCCCATCTGCTTCTTCGCCTCCTTTTTGTTTTGGTTTGGTTTTGTGGAGACGGCTCTCCCTTCCTCTCTGTGCTGGGCGGGTCCTCCACCACGGAGCTGTGCCTCAGTGCTTATTATCATTTCATTTGCCTAGGCTGGTTTTGGATTTGGGACTCTCCTGCCTCAGCCTCCCCGAGTCCATTTTTTAAAAAAATTTCAAACCTATTTATTGTATGTTCAGTGACGCTGTTGGATTTGGGACGTCTAAGGGCCGAAATTCAGTGGAATGAGAGTAAAGATTTAGTCTTAATCCCGCAGGAGAGCAAAACTGCACAAATCCTTCCCACTCCCCTGCTAAATACAGCAGTGGAGGACTGAGAATTTCCATCAGATCCTAAACAAGTTTGAGTACAGGGGGCTGTTATTATTATTATTATTATTGTTATTATTACTGCAGTGCTGAGGATCAAACCCACGCCCCACAGTGCCAGGCAAGCGCTCCGCCCGCAGTGGCACCCAGCCTTACTGTCGTCTTACATACAGGTTAGAAGAGACTCTCGCCCTCCCCTACCCACCCGGGACCTCAGGGTGACCTTCCTTAATAGTGTCAGTGAAGAAGGAAAAGCTGCACACACGAAACAGGAACAGGAAGCTACGCTACAAGAGCCAACAGCGGATAACTGTGTTGGGTGATACTGTGTCCCCCCAAGTCCTCGTATACTTCTGATGAGGCTGAGTCTGGCGCTTGTGATCAGTTTGTTGTCTAGAGCTGGGATTGGTGTGAGTGCTGCACCCGCCCAGGAATGGAGCTGAGATGCAGGGTAAGGGAGGCGGGTCTTCCTCTCTCTTGCTCTTTTGCTTGCTCTCTCTCTCTCTCTCTCTCTGCCAGTGCACCTTGCTGTTGTGGCGGCCATGAACAGCAGCCCTGCCGTGCTACGCTGCCTTGGAGCCAACTAAGTATGGACCGAAACTCCTGAGAAACTGTAAGAAATAAACCTTTCCTTCCCTAATTTTGGGCATCAGGTATTTTGTCTCGGCAATGAGCGAAAAGTAACTAAGACAATAACAGAGAGAAAAAAAAAAAAGAAAGAAAGAAAGAAAGAAAGAAAGAAAGAAAGAAAAGCATGCAGTTGATCTACAGGAGACACCAAGCCGAGAAGAGTGGAGTGGAGAACCTCGGCCGCCTGGAAGGCCGGGCCGGCGGGTCACTTCCCAGTCACCGTGCGGGGCCCCACTCGTCCCCCGGGACCTCAGGGTGACCATCCTAGGACGACCAGGGCTGCGGGGAGCCCTCGCAGTGCTGCTGCCTCTCGCTGCCTTGGTGACCTCACTTCTCTTGGGGCCCTCGGGAGTCCTTTCCCGGCTGGACTCAGGCGAGCTGGTGTCCTGCTCCCCTTCTCCTGATCTGTGTGACCTTCGGCAGGCGACTGAACCTCTCCTGTGAGCAGACGGCAGTGGCGGCTCCCGCAGGGCTGTGGGGGCCCTGTTGTGGCCACAGGAAACCCGGCTCACAAGTGGGAGTTTGCTCCTGGCCCCAGGTCTGCGGGTGAAGGTCAGCGCGGATAGGACAGCCATCAGCCGGGCCCCTGAGGTGACCGGGTCCCCTGGGCGTGAATATGGCCTTGACCACGGGGTTCAGCTACTCATAACAGCCCCCTGCCCAGTGCCCCCCATGAGCCCCATGGGAGACCGGCGCTGGCCAGGCAGGGTGACGGGGACCACACAGACATGGCCTTTGCACATGCAGGACTGGCTGACTTTTGTTTTTAAAAGCAAAACTAAAAGGATAGAAATGAGACAGAATTCAAAAAAAAAGTTAATATATTGCATATTGTTATCACAGAAATTGTCTTAGTTACTTTTAACTCGTTGCTGAGACAAAATACCTGATGCCCAAAATTAGGGAAGGAAAGGTTCATTCTTCCAGTTTCTTGGGAGTTTCAGTCCATTAGTTGGCTCCAAGTCAGCATGGGGTGGTGGGGCTGCAGTTCATGGCGGCTGCAAGCTGCAAGGCGCGCTGGCGACAGAGAGACGCGGAAGCAGAAGCAGGGAAGCGAGCCAGAGGAAGACCCCCTTCCCTCACACGGTATGTCGGCTCCCCCCCCTGGGCGGGCACAGCAAACCGAACACAAGCGTGGGCCCCATCAAAAGCATGTGAGGAGTTGGGGGGACATAGCATACCGAATACAGAAGTAGTTGCTCAGATTACAAGATTTAGGCATGAAAAAAATGGTCAAACAATGAGAGCATGAATGGTTCCTTTTGATGAACTTACGGAGATCAGTAGCACAGTTATCTATCTTATATACACACACATATGTATGAATCTATATACAGACATACAATTTTTTCCCTTCTTTCTTTTCTCCTTTCCCCTATCCCAGCTGTTCTTTCCTTTTGAGCTCTTCCTTTCCCTTTCATTATCAAAATATCTATAGTACACTTTGAATCTTAGTACTCTTTCATTTTTTTTATACACCAGGGAGACAACATGGTATTTATAAATGTGAGTTTGATTTATTTCACTTATGAGTAAGGCCTCAAGTTGCCTCCATTTACCTATAAAATCCTCAAGTTTATCCTTCTTTATAGCTAAGTAGTACTCATTGTAAAAAAATCCCACACCTTTTTTATTAATTCCACGATTGATGGGCACTTGGGTTGGTTTGTTTGCAAGATTTAAGTATTACAAATTGTGCTGCTGTAAACATGGGTGCACATATATTGCTGTGGCATGAAATTTTCAGTTTTTCTGGGAAAAAACCCAGAAGGGGAATAGCTGGATTGAATGGGACTTCCAATCCTGGTTTTTTGAGGATTCTCCACACTGACTTCCACGGTGGCTGCACCAGTCTACACTCCCACCAACAGTGGAGAAGAGTTCCTTTTTCCCCACAGCCACTCCAGCATTTGTTGTTGGTTGATTTCTTGATCTTGGCCATT
>RJWM01025480.1:0-29289 GCA_004363535.1 Dasyprocta punctata | reverse complement strand
TGCACTTTTAATATCTGTAAGATATGTAACTCTGATACAAAAAACAGTAAAAACAATATAGAATTCCACTAACAAAAATAGGCATGTAAAGTTGAAAGTGATAAGAAAAGAAAGTCTGGTGTGAACAGTTTAATTCAGTTGTTCATTCAATAAATATGTGCAAACTAGACACTGCTATAGAGGCTGAAGATGGTTTTAATGAACTGTTGAGAGGAAATAAATGCACCTGTTGATTTTCTTACGATTTCATTATTCTTAGATAATATTTTAGTGTGTAATACCTATTCAAAGAAATAGATAAGAAATGTTTTAACTACTACTAGAAAAATCCCAACACAGAATGAGAGAGGGAACGATACCAAGAAATATGTTTATATTACTAACTAGTACTAAGGAAATATAATTAACATTAGTTCAAATGTTTTATAAGTCATATTTAGTTTATAATGCTTTTATTTCAAATGATGCATAGCCTTCTCATATTTTCAAGTAGGAAAGTCATATCATTTCTATTTTTACAGATAACGGTGAGACACAAGTCTCAACTAACTTCAAGGGGACTAGAAAGTACAATCTTATCAGGGGCCATGAGTTATGGAAGAGATCTTGTATCAATGGTTTATGAAAACATTTGTTTTTCATTTATTTTTAATTTTTACAACTTAAAATAGCAATAAAATACCTAAAAAGTGATTAAGTTGAACTCAATGTAAACTATCTAAGTTTTAAATACAAGTAAAAGTAATTATCATCAAATGATGATGAAATTTACTATCTGCCCAAATAATTTATCTGCCTTTTATTCTACTTGTCATTCTGTCAGAAGTATAATCATTGCTGTAAATAAAATGTATCTTAAATCTAATGTCCAGACAATCAGAATAAGAAATAATATAAAAAATAATATGAACAGATTACATAAAAGTTTTTCTTAAAATATCTTGCTATTTTACAGTAAATGGGGAAAATATGAGAGAGTGAATATGTATATAAACTTGACTATAATAGAAATGAAAATGGATTTTGTCTTTAAGACACTAAGATTACATAAATACAGAGATATTAACTTACGTGAATGAACTGGATAATACTTAAATGATAATGTGTGGAAATAATTTTTAAAAATCAGACAGAAAAGTTGAGAGAATGTGGGGGTGATACATTAGGATAACTTTTTTTTGTCTTGAGAACTTGAGTTACATTTCTCATTTAGGATGAATTACTGAATCAGCTCTTAGACCATAAAATAAAAGCCTGCAGTACAAATAGAAAACATTTACATTTCTCATTAAAATGTTTGCCACTGTAAAAACCACTTAAAGTTTAAAAATTCTTGAGTAAATTTTAGAAGAGATAAAACTGTCTTTTTCAGTAGTAAAATGTGCAAATGAAATATGTGTTAACAGTATGACTTCTTTCACCTAACCAGCCAATATATAATGACCCCAAAACTGTCACCTAGCCCATAGAAATCAGACATTCCTAGTTTCAGTAAATTTACAAGCAAAAGCTAGACATTAGAACCTTTGTGATTATTCAAACTGATGCCTGTGATTCAAGACATCAATTGTTGAAATGGCATGTTTGGCTCATTAACAACTGACACAAATTTTGAAGAAGGAATGTGTTATAGATGGATGAGGATAATTGCATACAGGGTCATAAAATATCATCTATAATCAGAGACTGTAATTTCGACTCAGGGATAAGTTATTACATCCCTTCATTCTATTAGTCAATTTTAGCAATTTTCACCACAATTTATATGGTTAGTCTCGATGGCATTAATATTTATATTTTTAATTGTGTGGATTTTGTTACCTTCAAGATACAAGTAAAAATAGAAAAGAAGACATAGGAGCTTTCAAAACTCATAGTTAGCTGGAAGTGTCGTACTTCCATCAAACAAATATTTTGTCATTACTTTGTACATAATTCATTATTCATTATTATGTATACATTATTTTATATATAATTTCAAAAATACAGTTAAACTCAAAATTACTAGAGTGGCATTTAAAAAATACAGTGTCTGTAAACATCTGTCAATCCTTTTGTTCCTGGTTATTCTCCAGTCTTTGTAAATCGCAAACTTATTCAATCTTGAATACCATGTGAATTATTAAGGCTAGGGTTCTGTAGAGGAATGGAATCAATTGGGAAAAGTTGATCTCCATAATATAAGGGGATTTCTTAGGTAGGTGTCTTAGGTACTTTTTTCTCATTGCAGAGACAAAATACCTGACACCCAAAATTAAGGAAGGAAAGGTTTGTTTAGCTTACAGTCTGTGGAGGATTCAGTCCATACTCAGCTGGCTCTAAGACAGAGTAGCATGGCTGAGAGGCAGCCATTCATGGCAGCTGCAGCAGATACCACAAGCAGCAAAAGCAAAAGGGCAAAAGGGAGGAGCAGATCACTTTCCCTCCCTTACATTGTATGCAAGCTACCAACGCCATGGCAGGTGCAGCACTCATACAGCCAGTCCCAGCTCTAGAAAAAGAACCAATCACAAACACCTTTCAACCATCTTTGAAAGGCCCACCCCCCATGATTTCATGAGGCTTTCGGAGGACATGCAGACACAAACCATAACAGTAGCCTTCAAGCTGAGAGGCAGAAGAGGCCACAGTGGGCGTCCGTGTGCAAGAGAACTGGGGGATCCAGTAGCTGTTCAATCCAAGCATCTGCAAACAGCAGAGCAAGAGGGACCAAGGATGCCATGCGAATGCAAGACTGAAGGCCCTTGCTTATCCATGGTTTAACTCTGCCTTGAAAAGGTGAAGCAGCCAGGGTTTGCTATCCACAGGTGATGGCAGTAGCAAAAGATTCACTGGCTAAAACACAATGGAGACATTCATAAGCAGGCCTCGGTCTTTCTTTCAGTCTCATTCCATTCCCGGTGAAAAGTCTATTGAGTGGTGCTACCCTCAATCAGGGATGGGTCTTCCTCGCTTAGTGTGCTCACCTACATGGCAGCTATCTCTGGAAACTCCCACACCCAGAATTGTACTTTACTAATCTGATATGCATGTCATAACCCAGTCAGGTCACCACAACTGATGATCATACCAGAAACTAAAACACTTCCACATTATTATAGCAGAAGGTAGTATTTAATCAATGCTAAAATTCAGCTGACCTGAGAGCATTCAAAAGATATATTTTCATTGTATTTCTTTCAAACACTCTCAGCTTCCTGAATGCCGTAAGCTGAGCAGTTTTCCTCCACCATGCCCTTCTACCACGCTGTTTCTGCCTTGGTGCCAGCAGTCTATGAACTGAAACCTCTAAAACTGTGAACTGAGATAAACCTTTCCTTCTTGAGATTCTGCATGTCAGGTACTTCATTGCAGCAACCAAAAGCTGTCTAATACAGTAGAGAAGAACTCACAAAGAGATTCGTGGAAGCATCTTTAACCCAATACAGTGGATTATAAATCATTACATAGTGAAGTCCACACAATCTATAAATACAAACATGCCATTAGTAAACAAAACATCAGTAAGTATAAAATGAAAAGCAGACTTTCACTTTACAGATTTCTGTTGGTAGGAGCAAATTAAGAAAATTACAAAACTAAAAATAAGGGCTGAGTAACAAAGATTCAGAAGAGAAAAGATCTCAGGAGATTCAGCTAAGAACTGGGGAAAATCAATCACAGAGAACATTACTGGGTTGCAATCAAGGAAATTATAATATGTGTCTGACTGGATTTCATAAATGTAATTGAATTATGTTTGATAAGTGCCTCTTACCTTTTATTTATTTCTTGTTTTGAATACAGATTTCTATTGTAGTATCCTGTCTTGTCTATTCACACTTATTAGCTGTTGTGAATTGAAAAAAAAATTACTTGAGCAATTTACCCTGAAGTACTGGGTCATCTCCCTAAGCTAATTTAAATTATGATATTCTAGACCTCAAGACTCAAGGCCTGAGTTTGAAGCCAAAGTAGAATGAGGATTTTGGTGCATGTATGGAGATTTTGAAATCATTTTGCAAATGGGAAGAAAATAAATATTTTTTAGGCAAGATAGAAATTATAGACTTTAAAATAAAACTCTGCAATTTAGTCAACTCCTGCACAAAAAGGTGTTGTTTGTGTAACTTCTAGAACAGAATTAAGCTTATATCTGGTTTGAGTATAAAAGAAATATGCTGGAAACTTTCAAATACTAAATCATAAAAGACATTCAGCTCAGTCTGTGATGTACTTGTTCTTCAGATGCTTCTTTTTGATACAGTTTCTCTTAGAAATAGGCCATGGTACAACCAAGACTGGAAGCCACATGAAAAGGCCATACATAGGAGTCTTGATTTACAACCCAAGCTAATCCTTTCCCAAACACTAGCAAAAATACCCTTAAATGACTCCAGACATCTGTAGTACCTCCATATACTCCCACCTATTCAGGTTATTGCAGCAAAGACACAAGATTTTGAGAAACAGAGACAACCCTATCCACTGTGATCTAAGTGAATTTCTGACCCAAAGAAAATGAATTTTTTTTTTTAATGCTCAACTTAGGGGTGACTTGTTATAGGGCAAAAATTGCATGTTTGAAATATTTAGCATGTCATCTTTAGTTTTTCAAAAACTGAGAAGGAAAATCACTGATATATTTTCAAAAAGTATCCAATTCAGCTTCATAATTTTGAGACATAGTTTATGCATTAAAAATTCTTGGATTTTATCCTTGTTGCATTATATCTTGAAGAGGCTATGAATAATATTTATAAAATCTAAATATATCTCATGAATTTGCCTTAAAAAGATTGAAAGCCAAAGTATTCCGTACATGCCTTAAAGAGTATTTTTGTGTATTAACAAGATCAGATCACTCATTCAGAGAGCACTAAACTCACCAATCTAGATCCTGTTGTTATGAAGGCAGGTATATCTGCAGAAGCAGCCATTCATTATGGCGGTCAGGGGATTTGGTGGATATGAGACCATCAGATATGGCAGCATAGTTGGCAGGCCAGGAATAGGAGACTGGGAATCAAATGTGCATGTGTCAGGCACAGTAGTACTGGACAGTTACCTAATAGCATATGACACGTATGTGTAGGCACAAAGGTCCCTACTTTGGTTTCCTATCACATATAGTACAGTTTTAGATGTTCCTGAGTTTTGCGCTGCCCATCATACTGTAGGAAGCTGTGGGAGAGTGAGGCCTCAAGAGTTGTGTAGGCCACCATAGGAATGAATATAGGCCTGGAAGCATAAGCATACTGATTGCTGTGAATAAGGTTAGTATGAGGCTAACAGACCAGAGAGATGGTCTTTGTTGATTTACAGGCAACAGAATATTGGTCCTCTCCTCTTTATTCATAAAGAAATAATAATTTATTAAAACATTAGAAGCGAGGATTGAGCAATTAGATTCAATATATCCAAGACAAAATTTGTAAGGTAATAGATTGTCTGGTGGTCTTTCTTCAAAGGTAATACCAAGAAAACTAAGGAGAAGATATGATGATATGAGGACAAGCTAGGCAAAACGAAATATCAAACACTGGTGTGCTACACAGGGAGCAATTTCTTACTTACATTATTCTCAGTGGAGCCATGAAAAGGAGAAATACTTCAACAAAGTGATTTTTTAAAAAAAATTTAAAACAAAGTTAAATAAAATTTTAAAAATTTCAAACTTTTAAGCTATCAATATTTCATATGGAAGGCTAAGTTAAACACTAGTCTTTTGTTTTTCATTCAAAAAAACCAAAACACATTTCTATTAAATCTCAATCTTCAGCATTCAGTAGTATTGAATTGTTTTCCTTTCTCTATCATGTACCAGCCCAGGATAAAATAGTACCTCTCTGTGTGTGAGCCTGGATAGAAAATGACCACAATCTGCAGTCAATGGCTTTTAGTGCTTCTTATGTATTTAATGATTATGCATCTATTTTAAGCCTCAGTTGTGTTTGCTTCTTAAGAATAAGACCTGTCATTCTTCAGCTTTCATTTCACCCAGTAGTCTTTTGTACTTTGTTTTGTCATAGCTTTAGTCAGCATGTATGAAGTCTTTACAATACAGTAGAAGAGTACTAAATAAATTACATATGCTATTTCTTTTAAGTGCATATTATTGTCTCTATTTTGTAAATGAGGACCCTGAGCACAGAAAAGGTGGACAATTTCCTCCTGCTTACTGCCCTACTGAGCATATTGTGCCTGTTTATATGTGTTCTACCTTATAGGGTTCACACAAGATTTATCCTATGTGCATGAAGTATGATCTTATATGCCACTAAAGGGTTTTTTACTTCAAAGTGTATAGCAAAAATAAAAACCTAAATCCAATGTTACCTCTCTAATCAAAATTATTGAAACCCAGAAATAAGTCATTTCTGTAAAGATGAAAAAACTTTAAGAAAACAATAATCTAATGTTTCAATTCTATTTATTTTATATTATAATTTCTTCTCATGTTGTAGCTACCAAATTCACAGCTGTGAATACAAAGGTATAATTCTACAGTTTATTCTGAAAGCAGAATAATTATGAGACCCACGGTTGTAGTTTATTAAAAAATGGGATAATTCTTAATCTGAAAATCTGTTTTGAAGGAATGGGTTGTTTTAGAGGCTAGGAAGAAACTAATAGATAATTGCCAGTTACAACTTAATAAGAAAAAGATGAGAAATTCTGCGCAGCCCTACCTACTGTAGTTCAGAGGACCTGTAGAAAAAAGCTCATACATGACATCTCTCATTCTGGAAAGGAAGAAAGGTGACTACGTGAACCCTGGTTCATTCTTCCTGAGAGCTTCATATTTAGCATCTGATAATTTCACAGGGCCCAAGTCCACAGTTCAATTATCTTTCAAAAAATGAAGTAATAAAAGGTGCATACCTTGTTAAGAAATTATTTTTAATAGATATAATTGTAATCTTTGTGTCAGGGTGGAGGGGAGGAAAAGGAAAAATACTTCCTCTTCCTTATCAGCAATGAGGTCAAATTAACAACAAAATGGTTTTATTATACCCACTTGCACTCTTGCATTGTTTTCATAGTTCACTTGGATGGAAAATGCACAATTAAGGTCTTTTCCAGAGTCATTTACAGGAAAACCTGAAACATAATGTTAAACTAATTAGTCATATTTTAAAATGAACAGTTGAATAATGATCTTTGATTCTTTTTTGAGAGGTAAGTGGGTGTTAAATTACACATAAAAATTACTTCTCATAAAAGAAACATTTTATTAAAAGTTTTTCAAAAGGTGAGTATACTCTGGTAATCAAATTTCATAAAAGAACAATCTGACAAAGAACAATCTAACACTTCTTGTTTGGTGAAAGAATTTCATCAATTAAATTTTACCAGGCACAACATCCAAACAATATATTTAAAATGATTCTGGGGGAAATTTTTAACTCATTTTAGAGGAAAAAAATATTATGAAGTGAATTCAGGGAAAGAAAGGCACATTTTTATGCCAACTTTCAGATAGTTAAAGCAAAATGTAAAATTTTAAGGCAAATCATCCTTGGTATCAACAGTATTTGAGGAGGAAACAGGATGTATTTTCAAGCCAAATCTTGTTCATAAGTAGTGTCCTGAAAATTTATATAGTATTAGGCTTCCTAACTAATTGTATTCCTCTTTAATCAGGTTCCTCATGTTTCTAAGTTAAAAATGCAAATTGATAAACACTAACTTTGCAGAGATCACTTTCTGAAATAAGTAAGTTTCTAAACTATTAACTAATGTTTCTTTTTCCAGCTTTTGCTTGGAGTTCAATGGACAATAATAGCAATTAACCCAAAAGTAAATGTGTTCTATGAAGTACATTAATAGAGACAAGATCATTATATGGTTTTACCACATTCTCTAAAATTTATTTCTAAGTAATAGTAATATTTATTTTGTGCCACAACTGGAGATTTAAGAGTAAGCAAGAACACTTCTCAATAGGTTTGCAATACAGATGGAGAAAATGTTTTAAAGAGAAAAGTGCTCTATTCTTTATTATTGCTAAAGTAGAGGTAGAAAAGAGAAATACTGTACTGCAATGCATTCATGTGAGAATTCTGGGACCCTTCACCCTGTCACTGCTAATTGCACAAAAAGTCTTTGAGGTAAATATTATATTTTGTGATTAGATCTTACAATTAAAAAAAATGCTAATCTTTGAGAGGCTACATAATTTGCTTAAAATCACCAATATATGGTAAAGGTCTCACTTGAACTGAGGAAGATCCCACCAAATCATGAACCCTGCTGCACTGAATCAGCACCTGATCAAATTCCTGGACACCAGGTTTCAGAAGCAGAGGCTAAGCCTGCATCTGTCAGTAGATTAAGTCTTCCAAGTGTCATATTTAGTGGGGTGGAAATTCATGATACTACACTTGCCTTAAAATTAAATTTAAAATTATAATTTAATTTTAAATAATCTTGAATAAGATATCCACACAGTTTTTGTTCTTTCAATAGTCTGAGATGTTAAGGGATTGCGTTTGGATTTTTTGTATATAGGAATGACAAAAACATCACAGGTACATTTGTAAGGATGCTTTTCTGGGCAGACTGCTGCAACAGGGAATGAATTTTATTCTCTTAGAAGTGACCTCAAAGACACACCTCCGTGTTACTTAGGGCTTACTAATAAAGGAATGGCATGCGGCTTATTATAACACTGCCCATAATAACTAAAATTTACTAAGAGTTAGATCAGAGGGAGGTTTTTTTTTATTTCCATAAACAAGGTTTATGATCAAGCAAGTGAGAGCGCAAATCTCAGTTCATAAAATGTTAGTGATCTTGGGCATTTAAATTCCTTGAACACCTATCCACATTTGTGTAATTGGAAAATCACTAGCCCTCTTATTATCAGCTTTTTCTGCCAAATTTAATGACATACAAAACCTTCATTGCATACCCGAAAGATTTATTAACAATCATTTTCATTGCCACATTTATTATTGTTAGTGCTCATTTGCTATAACTACCACTATTGTAGTTGTTATTAATATTCGCACACATGCAGTGCTGTTATATTAGTGTTGATTCGGAACTTGGGTTAAATTAAAAGTAGATGCATTCTGAAAAACCTGTAAAAGAGCAATCTATAAAACAGTTCTACTGCAAATTGAGAACAATTTTATTACATTTTAGTACATATTGTGGTATATTATTCAAAAAATTTTAATCCAAAATAAATCATTTGAAGCATAAGTTTAAGTTAGCTACCTATTCTAGGAAAAAATAAGATTAGAATTGAGGATGCTGGTAGAAATGAGAAACTCATAGAATTGATGCATTTTGTTAACTGCTATCTTATAAATCTCTGATCTTTTGGGGAATAGGATCTATGCAGCTATAAAGTAAAAGGAAATCATAGTATGATTATGATGGGCCTCAAATCCAATGATCAGTGCCTTTATAAGAAGAGACGACATGCAAACACAGATATGAGAATAACATTTTTAGCAGATGGCAAAGATTAGAGTGATTGATCTCCTAGCCAAGGACTGTTTAAGATTAGTCAACAACCGCCAGACTAGGAAGAGGCATACACAAGATTCTCCTATAGAGGGGTAGGAGGAACTAACCCTGCTCACATCTTGATTTAAGAATTCTGGACTTGTTTACTGTGAAAGTATTGTTTTATTTATTTAAAGCACACAGAGTGTAATATTTTGGCAACTAAAAGAAACTAGTGCAGAGGAAAACTAGGTTTTCAAGTGCTCCAAGAAGTGACAAAGTAATGGAAAATGGAAAGATAGGCATTATAACCTACAGAGACATGCAGTTAGCCTGGAAGAGGAAGGAATTGATTTGTCTGAGTAATCATGACAGACAGAGAGGTAATAATTAAGGAAGATGCCTTGACCTAGATCATGAATTGTCCATAACTTGATGTTAGGAGTTGAGAATCAAGAAGAGTTTGCATAATGGATGGTATTAAAGAGGCTAATAGAACTAATTAACCACACTGGAGTGGAAATTTTTAAAACTTTAAAAGAAACTCCTTTCTGGGAAACATCAGTTTGTAGAAGAATTAAGGATTTGAAGTCATGCAGATTTAGATAGCAATCATTAATTTTCCATAAATGAGTTATGAGTATTGGGAAAACTTCTCTACCATTACTGAATCTCATTTTCCTTATCTTAAAATGAAAATAATATTAAATATACAATTGTGAAGATAAGCATAATTCAATACACATTGAGTTCCTACTGCACTGTACTCTGTATAATGAATATAGAGGAATTATCTCAGAAGGCATTTGTGAGATTAATTGAATAGAAAACACATAACAAGCACTCCATATACGCTTTCAGCTATTTTCTATCAGATTAATTGGAAATTCTTAGAAAGGAAAAGCAGGGGCTAGTGATCAGCCATGGCAGCTTTATCTCTTCACATATTCCACTTGAGTTTTACAACACACTACTTGTATAACACTGGTTTAATAGTTTTCATAGAAAATTACCTGAACACAGAGTATTAGAATACATACGAGAACACAGCCTTGTGAGCTGTGGCCGGTTCAGTGAAAATGTGCTGATGATATGAAAGATTATGTTATTAACGACAGATTCTTGGAAACATTGTTTTTAAATCACATCTGTCATTGCACAAGTATGTCCATACAAATAATAACAATATTCACCATGGGAAAATGTACAGCATAAATACTTGTGTATTATTTATATCGCTTTCAGACTTTCATGCATAATAATGCATGGAAGAGAGAGCAAAGACTTTCCATCAGCCTAAAATAAGTAAATCTTTTCTGAGCCTCTGGGATAAATGAGTGACATTAGAACTGTAATTTACTTATATTCTGTATTAATAAACATGACCTCAAGACTATGGAACACAGTATCTATATTAGTTTCTTTCTCAACATTTTGACAAATGAACAACTATATGACTTTTTATTGAGATGAATAATTACAGACACATTGGAAGCTGAACTAAGTCAAATTTATTTTCTATCTAGGATTTCTAACAGGGCATGCTTGAATCCTTTCACTCACTGTTTTAGAAATACTTAGCAAATGCTGTGCTCTACACACTGTTCTCAGTGCAAAGTTATAACTGCAAACAAGTAAATGAGACTTCTGTCTGTACAGAGGTGACATTGGATGGGGTACGGGAGGAATAGCTTGGCCAAGAAGACAGATCAAAAACCAGTAAAAGACTAAAATATTAAATACACGTAATATCAAATGTGCAATGGAAAGTGACTTAGAAGTACTCTTCAGGTGATGCCAAATTGAGACATAGATATTAGGGGTAAGTCTTAGGTTGTTTTAGAAATGAGAGAAATTATTTTGCAATAACAGATGAGCTATGTGGTCAGAAACCAGAAGGCACAGACACATCATGATTTAGCTTTGGCTTCTCTAATTACCCAGGACAGTAACTCTTCATCAACAGACACTTGTTTTCTCACAGTTTCAAAAGCCAGAAGTTTGGAATCAGGGTGTCAGCACAGTCGGGATATGGTGAGATCACTTACTGATTTGTAGATACTGCTTTCCTGCAGTCTCTCCAATGATCTTTCCTCTCTCTTTCCCTTTGAATTGAAGCAGGGAGAAACAAGAGAAAGGAGCATAAACCAGAAGCCTTCTGCACTGCTGAGGTTGGGTTTAGGTTCCATTTTCTAAGGTTTAGGTGTCATTTTCCTAATCTAACAAGAGGCTCCTAATAAGAATTGAAATGATCAGCCCCTACAAAACACGTTGTTGAGGGCCAATAGGTCCCAGTTCCAGGGTGAGAAGATTTATTAGGAAGACAGTGGCCCGTGGGCAGAGGAGGTGGGGAGTGTGAAAAGTGTTCTGAGGAAGAGAGGTCCACAGACAGGACAGGCAGCCTGGAAAAAGACCACTCCAAAGAGAGACTTCAGTTGATTCATTGAAGGGCACCCTGGTCCAATGACCAAGGTCATGGTACTGGAGGCTCAGCAAACAAAGGCCTCATTCGATGGGTGGGATTGTCTTCCCCAGAAACACGATACTCATACCTCTAAAGAATGTCCCATTCTGTGTAAAATTACAATTAATGATGCCCACAAAAGGAGGCCTGTTAAATATCCTGAGTTCCTATAAGCCTGCTTTCACATCAAACTTTACTAATTGGAATCCCATAAGTTGATCTCAACTTGCCTAAGATTTAGTCATCTTTTTGTTTACAAAAATCTCTAGACCAGTGATGGCAAATCTTTTAAAGACAAGTGCCCAAACTGCAATCCAAAACCCACTTATTTATCACAAAATTCAATTAAACCTGAATACTAAGGTTTTAGTTTAAAAAAAAAAGAACAGCTCATATATTGCTATATTTTGTCTTAAAAGAAAAACAAATAGTATATGTCCATTAGTTCATCACCAGTGCCATAGCCTGAGTCCCTTTGGTAGCACATTTGCCCCCCAAACCTGGTTCATTTGCCTACTGAGGACTGTTTTGCTTTTTCTGTACAATAGATACTGCTTTCTTATTTTGCTGAACAACGAAACATGTTTGTTCAGTCCTCTTTTGACCCTCTACTTTGCAATTCCTTCTGAATTGAAAGACGAATCCATCAGCCTGAATGACAATAATACAAGGTCACTAATCCTACCAGATCAGAATCACATCCTTAGGCTCTCCTTTAACCCTCACTATATCTTACAATTCCTACTTCCAAATATAGACAGATTGGAGTTTAGAGTTTCAGTGAATAGATTCGTGAGCGGAGCCCAGTTCAATCCATAGCACCAAGGAGAGTTCGACTTGTGGAAAGAGTTTAGAGAAAGCCAGCAGGGCAGAAGTGAGGAGGAAAGCAGCAGGAACCAAATCTAGGGTTTCTAAGACAAAAGTTTGGTGTTTAGGTTTTATTCAGTAGGTTAGATGACAGGAGGTAGAAAATACAGGGATGTAACTAGAAGAATCAATGACTTGATTTATAGCTTAAAAATTCCTACGTATTTGACAAAGAAAAAATTTTAAGAGCAAAGGCACTATCAACTACACAATTTTTAAAATGCAAAGAAAAATGAAAATGCAATATCTCTTGTTCAAAAGTTACTAAGAATTTTAAGATGGTGACAGCAGAGCATGGAGTCAGCTGAAAGATCCCTTGATGTGGGATTTTGTGGGACTGTGCAGGTAAAACGTAGCTCTGGGAGGAGGACCAGAAACCTCGATTATTTCTGACCTATCATGTGGCCCAGGTGAAGAAGGATATGTCCAGAAATAAATAGAAGCAATAGTAAAGCAGAAGACTTGAGACATAGAAAAATGCTTTGCGTAGAAAAGTGATGAAGGTATATGGGAGACTGAAGAAAGGGAAGATCTTTGTTGAAGCAGCTGGTTAAATGATTTTCTAATAATCTGAGGGAGAGTAAGTTTGCTGAGGGTAAAGACCAAATGTTCTTTTTGAGAATACTAAGTTTAAAAAAAGGGCTGCTAGACACCTGAAAGGTCAAATTATTAAAAAATAATTGAAAACAGTTTCAAAAACAGCTTTTCACTTGGAAAACATCAAAGTATTTAAATATATATAATTTTTTCTGTCAATGGCCTACACTTACCAGGCAAGCACTTGAGCCACTTAACAATTTTAAAAATTTTTGTAGCTTTGGTTTGTAAGCTAACTTGTTAATAGATGTGGAAGTAAATTTGCTCATACAGTCTACAATGTGAAAATTTTAAAATATAGTTTAAAAATTGTTTAAATAATCTATGTTTCCCATACTTTCAAACTATCTCTGGTAAAAGACTTTTTGAATTTTAAATGGCTGTGGACCAATACATTGGTAAAATATAAAAAATCCTTAATTGTCAGCAATATAAAATGTAATAGTGAAAAGGTACTTTTGCATTTTTCAAAGTTTTATATAGTTGCTTGGTAAACATTCCAGAAATGGGTAAATGATTAATTTTGACTTTTGTACATTGAACACTGAACCACATACTTTGAAGAACACTATTTTACACTGTCCTGATACCTGTTGTTTCTATCTCCCCTTCTATCATTCCTGGCCATGGATAACTGGGAGTATCATATAAATGATTCTTTAACAAGAATATAATTCCTTGGGAGAAGCTGAACTGAAGTCAGATGCAACTACAGTAGAAACTCCAAACAGATCTAGATCTGCCTCTGATTTCCCTAGAGCAACACATATTTTAATACAATAAACCTAAGAGTATGACAATTCTCATCAAAGACTGTTGTCATTTCTAATTTCAAATAAATAATTACTCAAGAAATATTTTTGTTTCCATGATATATGATTTTTAAAAAGGCAGGGTGAAGTATTTCCCAAAAAAGTATGAAAGTTGTTTCTGTGATATTTATCATTGCCTGATAACACTGGCACATTTCTTTTCCTTTAAAATTGCTTATACATAGCTGATAGCATAATGCAGTTGGTAAGAGCCAGGTTTTTTCATTAGTTTGTATTGGCAGTATATATTTTTATTCCTTGTGTGGAATTGGTACATGTACGCAACACATCTTGATTCCTTTTTTCATCCTCTTTCCTTCCCCTCTCTCCATCTCTTGATCCATTTCTCAATTGAGAAAGATCTATCTCTCTACTTCTTATCGTCTATATTTTATTTTGTTCTTTATAACTTGGTTTTCTCATATAAGAAAAATCAGGTGATATTTAAATTTGCATATCTGATTTCTTTCAGTTATGATCTCAAGACACACCCAAATTCCTACAAATAACTCAAGTTTATCTTGCTCTATTGCAAAGTAGTATTCCATTGTTTGTAAATATATCACATTTTTCTTATTAATTAATATGTTCATAGACATGTAGGCAATTTCCAAGACTTAAATATAACTGCTATAAACATGGGTATGCAATTATCACTGTAATTTTATGTCTTTTACTCTTTTGAGAAATTAGGAAGAGAATAGTCAGGTCAAATGGAATTTCTAGTTCTAGTTTTTTGGGAGGAATCTCCATACTGAGTTCCATAGTGGTTATAGTAGTTTACACTCCCACCAATAATGTAGAAGGAATCAAAAGAAAACAACCATTACAGTAAGCAAGATCATTACATTTTGTGGTGGTACTTAAGTATGATCTGTGAATGTAAAAATCAGATATGGAAAAACTTTGGTTTTTAATCCCTTGTACCTCTGACGTGACTTATTCATGCCTTGATTAAGTCAAGACGATTGTTTTATATCCCCTAACTAAATTACAAACCAAATGCAATGAGTTTCACTGTACGATAGTCTGACTCCCCTAAATTCAAACTAATAATGATGACCCTAAATTAATTTGTGCTCACCTCATAGTCACACTTATGAAACTGTGTGCCAGCTATTTCATACTGAAGACAACACTATTACATTTCTTTTATTATACAGCTCTCCAGAAGATTTACCTTTTTGATATAGGAAGGAAGATAGACAATGATGCACTTTTAACATCTATTTTTATTGCCCAATTGTGTGGTTTGATCTTATGTGTTAAATTTCCTTTCCTTTAAGTTTGGCATCTCTTAAAATAGGTAGGCTATCTTTGTTAGAATCTCAGAGTGGTGACAGAGGGTAGGAGGGCTTCATACACATAGATTCGTGGGCTACATTTGAAGGCGTATTTACTGATTCAGAGCATTTATGGTTTCGACTGCTTCCACCTCGTTCTGTCACTGCCGTGGAGTGTGACCCAAGCATGATTCACACTGTGAAATAGTTTCTTCTCCCCAAGTCTACCACCTATTTCCTGATATGCCTCGTGCAATCTGAGCTTCCTCTTTTAGAGTCTGCCTTTTCTTGGAAGATTTAGAATGGAAATATTCATCCACTCCAGGGTAAGTATTCTAGCCCCATCACAACAATATATAAGGCTCTGGACCCTTCATAATCATAATTTTAGGCTCTCCACCAAAGATGGTGAATCTTTCAGAGATCAGCGCCCAGGCTGAAACCTAAAACCCACTTGTGTATCACAAAGTGATAACACTGCAATTAAACTTGAATACTGAGGTTTTAGTTTAGAAAAATCAACGCATACATTAACATATTTTGTCTTAAAGGAAAGACAACACATTCCATAAGTTCCCCATCATGGCTAAACTTGTAACAACAGCTAATGTCACAAAACAGTAGACAAACCAATGCATGCAGAGTACTAGGTCTTACACTGCCTTGAGATATGGTTTGGGAAGCTCAATTCCAGTTAGAGTAGAGCTGCCTAGAGATGAAGACCAAACTTCATTGGATTTTTACCAAAGATGGTGCTAGTTGACATCTTGCATTTAGTGAGATCTCTGGGTAATCTTCATCAATGTGCACAAATGAGAGCAGCCTTTTGTAGGCATAGTAGTGCCTGTAATATATTAAAATAAAATAGTGCCTATAATCTATTAAAATAAAATTTCTTCCTCATTTAAAAAAAATGCATGTTTTGAGGAGATTCATCACAGACTCAACCACACCACATAATCCAAAGGACAAAAAGATGAGGATTTTATTTTTTCTTCATGAATAATGCTTTACATGTGAATGCTTTGCATTTTTGAAAATACAGAGCAATCTTTAAAGATTTTTTTTTCTAAATAAATGTCTATTTAAAACTATATTTGCAACTCTAATACTTTGGGAAAAAGAAAAAAATTATTTCTTAGAAAGGAGTTTTGCTGAATGCATTCCTTGATATTACCAAAAAAAAATGGATGGAGCTAATTTCCACTTAAAAACATACATACCATATATATTTTGAATACATTAAAGTACTATTTAAATGCATATAAATACTACTTATAGAATCTGGATTAGGACTCTCTTTAAATATATATTATGTACTCTTTTCTTTGATTCATTTATTTCACCATCATTTCTAATGTCATTAAATACTATTAATGAACAGATTCTAACAACTTCATGCATTTGCTTTCATCATTTACTTTAAAAATATTTAATGGGTCTGCACGCAAGCCTCACAGTGACAGGAAATGCTCATTCCCTTCATGAGAAATAAGAAGAATGCCAGGACTATAGACAGGTGTCAGCTGGTATCTCTGTCATACTTTGGGCAAATTTTGGTTTACAGAAAATTATGTAGGACCTACTCTTTAATATTCAAGTAAACTATAAATTTAATATAAACATTAATCTATAAGCATGTCACTTATTTAACAAATTTGTACTGTTATTGTTTACAGACCTAATATAAAATTATGCCTTCCAATCTAAAATTAGATATACTCACTAAATTAAAAATTTTAAATTGGTAACTCAAGACAGGTCTGTGCATCTAATGTTTGAAATTCTCCTAAGCATCAAAATACAAATACAAAATAAAATATAAAGTATACACAGATTACTCTTATAATGTAAAATAATATTAGTTATAAAGCTATGTTTTAATTCATAATTTCTTTTTTTGTCCTAAATATTGATTCAAAATATGCACATCACAGGCTAAGCAATGCCATCCCAATGCACAAAAATGAAAATGTTCTGGGCTAATGCCTAGATTTGTATGTATCATTAAAAATTCTGGACATATCATAGGATTTTTATTTATTCATTTTTGACTGTTACCCTATAGGCACATAGGGTAGAGAATATAGCTGAGCTGCATAGAGACTGCCTGGCAAGAACTAGGTCATGAGTTCAATTCCTGGTACAAAAATTTAAAAAAATAAAAATTTTAAAAAGAAGCTCATCAACCCTATAGGCACACATTAACCCAGTCAATTTGCTGGATAAATAAACCAAGTCTCTAAAAATTTAAAAAGTCGTCTGTGTCCTAGAGTATTATTCCCTAACTTTTTAGTCTTTACTTAAAAATACAAACTCAATGAAGTTTGTGCTATCTCCTTTGACTGTTTCAATTATATTTCTTTGGTTATTTACAGCTATTTGTGTCTTCTTTTATGACTACAAGGACATTAATACTTATTCATAGAGTCCTCCAAATCATTTCAAATAATCTTCTTCCACAATTGAATGAATTTTTTTATTGGTTTTCGTTGCATTTTTGTTTGCTTGATAGAGTCCCAACTCATACAGCTAATGACGTGATATAATATTGAATTATTTTTATGTCACATGACTTTTGTCAGAGTAATAACAACTTAAATAAGTAGGAAGTAACAATATAGGAAAAATATATTTTTAATATATTTAAAATGACTTAAGTAAGTAGAATAACAACTTAAGTAAGTAGAAAGTAACAATATAGGAATTGTGACTTTTTTAGAATATATACTAGAGTGGCTGCTCATCTCAACTTAATGGGGAAATGCAATGTGTTCAGCTAATCAGTAAATAGGTTTGCAATTCAAAAGAGAAATTAGGACTAGAGAAAGTAGAAATGAGCTGACTGAGGAAAGTAATAGAAACCTTCCTGGAAAGATTGAGGTAAAAAGAGATAGGGTGACATGGATTAGTAGAAGCCTAAATAAATGCAAATATCTCTAGCAATATTTACCTTCCTTTACAGTTTTATGGAAGCTATGATCCATTGGATGCATCTGGATGAAATATTTTGCTATCTGAAGATATGACAAAATAGCCAAGCAACAAGCAAAACAATATTGTCAGGTGGTAGTGCACAAAGTTAAGCTAATTAGAGAGGGGAAAGATACGTCATATAACTACTGCATAGGGGGAAAAAATAAAGTGGTTAAAGAAATTCAGGGTTTCTGTGAAGTAGAAGAAAATTGTATGGGAATGGTAACAGAAAGTGACAACCATATGGATAAGACCTTGAATACAGATATTTGAACTTACTATGCTAGAAAAGTAATTCTGTAATTTTAGGTTTTAGGGTATAGCTTTGTCAAAAGTAGAAGACTGAAACAAGTGAATATGAAAATCACTGAGATTGACCACATTAACTCTCTGAAAGGCTAACTATTTCCATGAATTTTTCATACTAGATTACATTGATCAAGAATCATCATGTCCTACTAGCTCTTTATGGGTCTACTACATTGATGTACAGGTTAAACATTTTAATTTGAAAATGAAAAATCTCAAATACTTACGAATTTGAAATTTTTTGAGCAGTAACATAACACCTCATGGGGAACAAAATTCCACCTGATTAAATTTTGTTTGATGTATGAAATTATTAAAATGTATAAAATTATCTTTAGACTGAGTAAAAATTTTATATGAAACATGAATGATTGTGTTTACCTTAGGTTCCATTCCCAAGATATCTTTTTATGTACATTTAAATATCTGAAAATCTGAAAAACTTTCAGTCACAAATGTTCAGGAAAACAGATACTCAATGTGTGCTATCTTTTATTAGCCATCCTCCTAATTTGAGACAATTATATATTTTTGCTATTATAAAGTGCATTAAAATGAACACTGTAATGCATTCATATTTGTGCATGTCTTACATTTTGACAGTTTTCTTAAGATAAATTATAAAATAAAACTATAAGCAAGAAAGTCAAGCTAAGATTTCAAGTTGATCTGACTTTCTTTATGTTTTTTAATTTTTCTATTTCTTTGAGGATGCCTTATTTATTGGTTTTTACAATTTTAAGTAATATCTGATAATTTGAAAAATTAAGATATCTTGACTGAGATAGTATTAAATCTGTGTAGCAACCTTGGAAATATGGCCATTATTACTATGTTTGTTCTTCCTGTCCATGAGCCATGGATATCTTTCCATTTTCTTTTCCACTGCTGGTGGGAGTGTAGACTGGTGCTACCACTGGTGGAAATCATTGTGGAGATTTCTTGGAAATTCCATTTGACCCAGCTATTCCCCTTCTTGGTATCTTCTCAAAAGAATTAAAAGCATCATACCACAGTGATATATGAACACCCATGTTTATAGCAGCACAGTTTGTAATAACTGTATCTTGGAAACAACCCAAATGCCCATCAACTGATGAATGGATAAAAACGATTTATTTTTTTTATACAATGGAGCACTACTCAGTCATAAAGAAGGATAAACTTGAGACACTTATAGCTAAATGGATGGACCTTGAGACCATACTCTTGAGTAAAATAAATCAGACATGTGTGTAAATATTGCATCGTCCCTCTGAAATGGGGACTTGAAAGTGTAAAAAAGAACCAAAACGTATAATGATATTGTGAAATAGGAAGTGATTGTTCAAAGGTAAAGGAGAATTGGGGAAGTGTACAGGAAAAGAAGAAATGAGAATAAAAGGACAAATGGAAACAAAGGTTTGTAAATTAGGGAGGTGAAAAGAGGGAAGGGGAATGGGAAAAAAAGAGAACTAAGATGTATCAATTACAGGTCCAAATTCCCAATGATGAACATGATCGCTCTATGTATCTAAGTTGGGGCAAGAAACTTAATTAAAATAGACAAGTTAAGGAACAGTTTTAATTTATTCTTCTTTCTTCATTAATGAAATTTATCAGATTCTCATACTCATTTAGCCTGTATGTTTTACTTGTTCAAATTTTATTCCCAGTTGTTTTTTGATGCTCATATTTTGTGTGTGTGATTCACAAATCATCATTACACATAAACAACAGTAAACTAAGGCTAGGGATGTAGCTTAGCAGTTGAGTGCTTGTGTAACATGTGTGAGACCATGGATTCAACCACATTACAGCCAAAATAAAAATAATGCATTAAAAAAAGTATCAAACATTTTGCATATATTTTTGTAGTTCATTGGCCATTACATTTGCTATGATTTTGTAACATTTCATTTTGTCATGATTCTTATTGTAAATGTACACATACACACCACATACCTGAACACATATGTATTTTTAAATTGGCAGGAGATGTTTTCAGGTCTGTTTTTCTGAACTGTTGTATAAATCCCATGTGCTACACTTTACTTAGGCTAAATTTCATATATTATAGTGATTTTTAGCAGTATGTAAAATGTTCAAAATTTTATTATTTCCAATAAATAATTATAAATATTAAATTGTTTTTAAGAAATTACATGATTAAATCTCTGATTAGTCCTGGTTTCTGCTGAGGCCCTGTGAATGAACATGATTCTAGAAAAAATCAATTTACCTACATTTTTCCTTACATGAAAAAGATATGTATATGTTATATACTCACATATTCTAACTTGAAATTGAATCAATTTGTGGAAATTCAAGAGTACGTGTGATTTGGATTTGGGGCATCTTTATGCTTATTTCTTCCTGCAGGTCAGTTGTTATAATACTAAAAAAATCATGAAAGTTTTATTTTCTTTACTTTTAGGATAACCGTGAACCCAATTTTTGCAGTAGCATTTATATGATTCTTTTCAAAATTATGCTATTATCTAGAAACAAAAATCAAAAGTAAAACATGAATTGCTTTTTTCTGATTTAAAACTGAAAAAGATCAAGGATATTAAAATAAATGTTGCTTACATTAAAGAGTCTGGTGAAGAAGAGAAATAAAGTTCTCGCTGATGTATATAAATACTGTCTGCTGTTATTGTTTCATTAGAAATAAAAATGCATAAAATTGGTTTTAGTCTCTATAAAACAATTAACAAAAATACAAGATCCAAACATAATTATCAACTCACTTTTCTAATATTTGTTTTATTTATTTATCATTGTAGAGATTTAAACCAGGGACTGATGCATGCTAGGCAAGTGCCCTACCACTGAACTACAAATCCAACCTTTCAACTAGTGCTTGTCATGACTTTAATCTAATAGCTAATAAATTTTCAAGGATAATTATTCTGAAAAAAACAACCATATTCATCATTTCAGTTAACTTAGTTCACAGAAAAGAAATTGCTATGTTTTAGATTCCAAATTTTATGTGCTAAAGTTTTGGCTGCCAGTTGATCAGCTTTTGGGGGAGCAATTGAACCATGGGGCCTCAAACTTCATCCAGCGGATTAATCTATTGATGAAATCATAATTTGATGACATTGTCGGAGAGGTGATGGAAGTAGGATGTGGGGCCTAGGACTGTAACTTTGGGAACTCTACTGATCACTAGCCCCTTACTCCATGGCTCTTTTCCACTCTGTCTCCTTTCATGAGGTGAGACACTTTGCTCTACCACATGCTCCCGCGCTGTGCTATTCTGCCTCATCACAACAGAGCCAGCTAACCATAGACTGAAACCTGTGAAACCATTAGTCAGAATAAAATATTTCTTCCTTTAAATTCGTTTTCTCACGTATTTGGTCATTGTGTTGATATATTAACACAGGGATGCACATAAAAAGTAAAAATGGTGAATTTCTGATTCTTCCTTACCAAGATGTGATTCTTCAGTTTTCTGGAGGTCAATAAATTCCAGCTCATCTTTCTAGGTGCCTAAATCCAAAACTTTAGAGATCTTAACTGTTTCTCAAATGTTTTCTCTCACATATTCATTAGCAATTTTGTTTAGAGTAAAATTAGTTCATACCTTCAAAATATATTCAGAGTCTAACTAAATATTTATCCAAATCATGGGAGCCTCTTCCTTGAATGTTGTTACTATTCTAGGCCTCTTCCTGATCACTACCACTGAATAATTAGGAATAAACACAATGCGCATTATATAACTTCTTTGAAGAAATCCTCTGCTGGTTTCCTGTCTCATTCAGATTTAAGGTATTTGAAATTGGCTCCAAAGCCTTCTCTGATCTGGCCTTCAGCTAACGGCTTCAGTCTCCTACTTTTCCTTCACTTCATTCCACTTGGACTCCATGTCCTTCCTGCTGTTTCTCCAATCCATTAAACTCTTGTTTGCACCAAACATTTTGCAATTGCTTTTCCCTCTGCAGCCTGGTAAAGTTTATTTATTGGATGCAGGGTTGTTTTTCTTAAAATTCTTTCAGGACTCAGTTCTCCACTTATTTGAGGCACATTTCGAATCTCTAAAAAGGCACGCCCACTGGAATCACAAGTGAATCACAGCTCAGTTCTGCCTCCTCCCTCCCTCACCCATTAACTTAGTTACCCAGCCTTATTATTCTCTAGAAATTTGCCAAGTTTGACAAACTTTCTATGTACTTTTAGAAACCCAGGGACCTGAGAAGTTTATCAGTAATGTTTTTACATTTATTAAGTTCAATATGTTTAAGAGCTAGGGCACTGTTTATTTCTCCAAAGGCTTAGGTTCAGTTTTGAAGAGGATACAATTATATTTCCTTCCCAACATTGTGATTTATTTTGAATCAGATAATACATTTCAACACTAAACTCTATAAAACTTGAAATCATGAATTATTGAATAATGATATTTTCATAAAGCAATGGCTGAGAAGCAAAAGAGTAAAATATGAAATGCAATGACCCACCTTTTTTATTCATAATGATACTAAATTATCTAACATGAATTTTCTTAATAGTTCTCTTTTCTACTTTTTGTCAAGTAAATGAAAAAAATACTCTAAGTCCTGATTGGATTCAAATCTATTTTTGACAAAATATCCTACCTAGGTGATATTGTGAACCTTATTTGTTACAGCAAAAGGGGACACATTTCCTGGTTGCATTATTGTCAGAGATGCTGAGCTTTGTAACTCAGTAAATACGTTGTCAGCCAGGACTCAATTATTCTCTACTAAATGAATAGTGGTTATGAAAAAAAGGTGAAAAAGGTTTTAACCACTGACTTTTTTTTTGAGTTCTAACTGATTGAACAATCATCACAATTTAGTCTCAATTCTATAGTGTTCCAAAGAGAAAAAGAAAACTTTCTGACTCCGTCAGGTCTAATTATTATCCAAATGATGAGCTGTATGAACTTAAAAGCTTGGGAAAATTAAAAGTTTTATATATGAGTGTGTCACAAAACAATTGTTTAAGTAAAATAGAAACAGAAAAATATGTAACAGTATCATAAAACTTCAAAATGTGGAAAATATTTCCAAAAGCAATACCTTTTCAGAGAAGTTTATTTACTAGGTATAATTAAACATGTTGTTTTATCTGTTTCCTGTTCAAAGTTATGCCCACATTATAATTTATTTTGAATATATAACTTGTAATTTAAGAAGCAATTATTCTTAATTTTGTTTTATTTTCCTTGTTCATCAACATACAAACATAGTAAGGCATGAAAATGAAAACCAAAAGATGATAAATTTATAACTCAAATGAATAAAATACTTTTAGTTTTAAACATTACATAATTTACTATTTAATTCTCATATATTTACCATGTAAAATTTAATATTTTAATGTTATGCACTACATTACTTATAATAATAAGCATAAACAGAATACATTAAAACAGAGTGTAGCACAACTTCAGCATATAACATACATCTACAATTAAATAATTTTATTTCTAAATTCCATCTTAAACCATTAAGAAATCAAATTCAAAAAATGAATATAGCCAAATAATCTTTGATTTAGTAATGATTTAAAGAGTGTTTTGTTTGAACATAATCACTGACTATCAACTGATTTTACAGAATTTGACACAAGAATCGAATACTTCTCCCCACACGTATATGAAATAACGTTAACTACATTCATATCATCTCCAGTTATGAACTGTCATGAATGGTAATACATAATTTGAAACTAGTCTCATTATGAAGCTGTATTAATGGAATGATGTATGTGCCATCAATTTTGAACAATGTCAATTTGTCTTTTCTCTCTATACCCCAAGCCCACTTCTACAATCTGTGTCTATAAAAGGTAGAAAAACATGGAAAATTACTTTTTTCTTCTGAAAAGTAACATAATTTCAAATTAATCCAAATGATTAAACATACCAAATTGGCAACTTTAAAATATTCCTGTGAAGTTGAAATAAAACTGGAGTCTTCTGATGGTAGCAACACTACAGATTTTACACAGTTATTTGGCAAATAATTCTTCTCATGTTCTGATCAGATTACCTCAAAGAAACTTCTAGTTAGAAATAATTTAGATTTAGTAAACATTTAAATATAAAAGACCAATTGCCGTGATAGCCCACAAAATAGTAATAATAGTAGTACTATTAATAAAACTAAATCTACAAGTACAACATCTGTGTCTCTACAAATTAAACATCTTATTAAATATTATTGCTCAAAAGAATATGCACAACAAACTATATTTCCTCAAAAATGATAAGTATGTTGAAACATACCTAGCATAACTAGTGGTTACCAAAAATCACTTCTTTCTCACTCACACGTTCCAAGGTGTTTTTCTTTAACAAAATACCTAGTCAAAACAAAGAATCAGAGAAGAAAAGTTGAGCATGTTGCTCCACAATTAAGTTCACGCATTTATTTGCTCATTGATTCTTATTCTTTCATTAATTTAAAAATATGTTAGGGATGGGTATTTTGTACCAGCAACTCTGCTAGTGTACAGGAGAAATTGTACATCCTGCCTAGACAGATATTTTTATTACAAGATAATTTTTTAAAATTATAGCCCTGCAAAGTGCATTGTGTGGATAAGGAGAGGTTAAGATGTTGCAACAAAGACTTTGTTCAATGTAATAGTTTAAAAGACCAAAAAAAAGTTTACAGCAATTCGAATGTGAGATCAGAACTGGCAGAAAAGATTTATTGTTCCCAACAGAAGGTTTCCAGTACTAGAAACTCAATTGCTGTTTCAGAATAAGAATTTCAAAAAGGGTGATACAAATGCAAATTTTTATTCTTACTTTCCATTGATCAGAACTTAGTGATATGGCCACACCATACAGCAAGGGAAATTGAGAAATGGCTACTGCTAAATGGCTATCTGCCCAGCTAAAACATAGAAACTCCAGTGTCAAAGAAATAAGTGGTTAGTTCCTAAGAACCTGGGAACAAGTGTAAATTGACATGACCCAGCAAGCTCCTGGCATTTCGATAAAGTCATAGAGTGCCTTGGTGAAGGAGACTTTCAATTGTTCTGAGATTATAGTTCTACCTAAGAATCTAAAAGCTACATTTATTTTTTCGAAGTGGTGGAATTAAAAGACTTGAAAAGACCAGAAAAATGAGCATTCTAAAAAGGCAAAAATTATGTTCTCAGTTTCCAAGAAATATCTTCCAGCATCTCTTCGTTTTCTGAAAGTTTTACAGTGAGACATTGCAGTATATTTGATGAGCAAAGACAAAGCAATATGGACAGCATGGAATACAGGGTCACAGGTCACTATGGAATGCAAGGGTATAAGTCAGCTCAGGGAACCAGGAACATCCATCTCATAAGGAGGAGACCTGCTGCCCTGGGAGGGTTCCTGGAAAGACTGCCTTAAGTTTAGCCACCACAAAAAATAAGATAATGGAATGAAAATTTGATATTATTGTAAGATTTAGGGAAAGAAGCTGTCTGTCAATTTCATACACACTATTTAATGTTAGCAAATCTATCTTTAATCGTCATTAAAATTGCTAGTAGATCACTAGTACGTATGCTTGAAAATTATGATGGAATATAAGAACAGCTCATTCACTGCAAATATCTCCGAGTTTAACACACATATCAAACAAAATGAGAATATTTATTTTAAAATTTTAATTCAGTTCATTTACAGTAACAACAGGGAGCACAAGACTGAGTCTCTATAGAACTGCCTTTATTAGGGGCTTTACGAAAACAAAATGATACTAGAATTAATTGGTGACTCCATTAAACAAAATTAGTACTAGGACCATAATTAAGACCTAGTGTTAGACCTACTGCTGTTCAGCAGGAATCATTTCAGTTACATAAAATTAATAAATGCTACAGATCTTATGTCCAACATTTTCACTGTAGTTCAATTCTGCATTGTACATACAAAAAATTGTTATGAGTAAGGATTCTTACCATAATAAAAAGACCTTATCATCTAATTGCTAAAGAGTACTAATTTTTATCTCTTAAATATGCCTTTCTTTCAATTTTGATAGTTCCTGTTCTACTTCAGCGAGACACCATGCTTCACCTGAACAATTTCACCCACTACCTACCTACCTACTCCTCTACTTCATCACATTCCAATTCTGTCAAAACTATCGATCCTGTCTATGCTAACATTTTGAAGTAAAGTTCCTATAATTTCACTCCTATGATTCAAAGCATTCAATGATTCTCTGCTTCCTAACTGGTTATACAAAATCATTACAATAATACTTAAACCTTCCTTCTAACCTTATTTGACCACATGTCTCTAACCAGTCTCTGATGCATACAATAGTTACCAATATCTCTGGACTTTTGTTTTTGCTGTTCCATTTACTCGCTTTTATCTTACCTTCCGTTTCATCTTTGATGAAAGTTCATAGCTTTATCCTAAAGCAAATTATACATTAAGGCATGCCTAATTTTAAGAAACACTTTTAAATAAATTGCCACTTAAGTCTCCATTTGATTTAGAAAATGACTAGACTATGAATACCTGATAGTCATAAGTTTATAAAATTTGATTTACTGTATTCAAATTTTAGTCAGTGACATTTTACTATTACTGTATTAACAAACTATTCTAATAACTTTTCAGAATAACCGTTAGATGTTGTGATTAAACATAACTCTAAAATCTAGCATTCTATAGTAGAAGGTACAAAACGACTGTCAAAAGTCTGTGATTTGAACTCATACTTTCTGATTTTAAAATGTACTAAAAAGATATAGTAGTCAAAGCAGTAAAAATGCAACACTGAAGATGTAGAACCATCTTTCACTGAGGTTATACTCTAATCAGCCAATAAATAAACAGTACGTCAATAAACAAACGAGATAATTTCAGAGTGTGTTACACATTAGAAAAGAAACAACATACAAGTTAGAAAAATAAACAATACAAACTGTATTAAAACAGCAAATATGTATACCTCTGCTAATGTGGACTATTTTAATTGTTTATTTTCAGAATAATTAGCACATTAATAAATGTTTTTCTTCCTAATATTTGTGTGATGCATCGCTAAAGACGTTATGCTTAGATGTTGATAAAAGCATACTAGCCAAGTTCTGTTACAATGCAGTGCAAGTTTTGTAGGCTGTTCAGCTGAGAGATTGCAAAAATTAAAAAGAATAAACAATATCTTCTCTTCATCCGATTACAGTATATGAGTTTGGAGTGTGTTGTGAAATATCAGACCACAGGCCATTCATGTAACAATCTAGAAGCTCACACAACTCATTACACTTTTGCATCATTAGCGAAAAATTGGCAATATGCTGAACGCTTTTTAACATAAAGAAATGAAGATTACGGCGAGGGTAGATGATTCAACTGATCGCTACGAGCATCGCCAAGGTGAGTAAAGTTTCAACTCCAGTTATTTGGGGGAACAAATAGTATTCTAAGACAGCAACTGGAATAAAGTGTACTTGATTCAGCAGCTAATAAACCACAATCTATATTTTAAAATCAACTGTAAAATTTTATTGTTCTTTAATGACTGCAGATATTGCAGCAGATCTACAATTAATGAAAAGGGATGAAATTTCATTCAAGGAAATCAGTGAATATGCCTGAATATCTAATATTCCACTCTGGGAATCACCTTATAGCAAGGATATGGTATTGTCAGGGGAAAAACATTAATTGTGGAATTATTTATAGATATGTAAAATGACTATTTGAGCTGTCAAAGGAAAATGCAGAAAAAGTCTTAATTTTGAACTCATGCGCACTCAATTCATGTATTATTTTCACAAACCATGCTACTTCCATGAATTAATGCTGAAAATAATTAGAACATTGTGAGAAATATAAACCAGGCTTTAGATCTCTATGTATAGAATTCTAAAAATGTTTTGTTATTATTTTAAATTATGCACATTCTATATACACATATATATCCATATGTATTATGCATAAATTTTGAACCCTTCTTATCTCTCACCTATCACTGCCTTCTAAAAGTAGTTGACAAAAATAACTTTCTTACGCTAGCTGTAATAAAATTTAAATTTATGATCTTCTGTTGTTTTATTTTAGATGCTGCAGCATATTTTTCAGTAAAACATTATGGCTCACTGTACTTATTTTTATGCTATGTGTTCATGCCTTCGGTATTTCTTAAATTGGCCCCTTTATTTAGGATGAGCAAGCACTAAGCTAAATACTAATTTTGAAGAGGCATCATCATTGGTGATAAAGACATTTAATAGTAAAGTACATTTAAGAAATCCTAGGCATTAAATTTCACATGTAGCAAAGGCTTTTAAAGCTCCCAAGGCTATGTTCATTCTTTCAAGGTATTACGATGGTTTTTATAGGCTTTTTTTTCCCTTGCTTCACTTAAGTCCACTTAAGTCCTGGGTACAACTCTCCATAACAAATGACGCAATGATGACAGAGCTTTCTGAAGCTTAATGGACATAGTGAGCAGCAAAGAATAGAGAAAGGAGAAACTTCTGGCTGAGACTGAAATTGAACAGCTATGAGAATCTGTCGAAATGCATGAAGACCTTGGTGGTGATCTTCAGGACAAAAAAAATG
>RJWM01025479.1:9137-22152 GCA_004363535.1 Dasyprocta punctata | reverse complement strand
GCATGTGCCACCATGCCCAGCTCCAGTTCTCCTTTTTGTGCTGGCAACAATCCTCAGGTGCACCATCTACACTCAGCACCATGCTGATTCAGTTCAGCTGATATTACAAGTTGATCAATCCACCACACGATCTAATATCACCTCATCAAGATAAAGATTTGCAGCATCTAGCAAGTTGTGAAACTTCCCTGTCTATAACACCATCAAAGGAAACATCTACTCTGATTTCTATCATTAATAGTTTCAATCAGACAGAAGTCTAGTTTTTGAAGTCTACATGGTTGCATGGAACCAGGTCCTGGATTTGGAGTCTGTCTTCTTTTCTTTGGTGCTGAAGATTGAATCTAACCTCGTGATATTATACACATGTACTACCATTGAACTTAATGAACCCCCAGCCCTGACATATGTCTTCTTTCTCTTATCATTGTGTCTGTAAGATTCATCCACTTTGTGGTATCATTATTCTCTTTATTATTATTATTGACATTTTTATGAAGTAATACTGCATATATAAATATACTATGATTTGTTTGTCGACTTTTTAATGGTGGAATACTTGTAATAGTTTTAGGTTACGGCTATTATAAAAAGCTGTTATAAGAGGCCAAGTGTGTTTCTTTTAGTGGATATATGCATTCATTCGTCTGGGTATACATACACAGGAGTGAAGTAGCTATGTCATAAACTGTACAGTAGACATGATTAGTTTGGTAAATACTTCCAGTTTTTCAAAATGATTACATATTTTTACATTTCCAGGAGGAATATGTGCGAGTCCTGGGTCTTTCCTACTTTTTCCAACAGTTAGTACTAGCAATATTTAATTAGAGCTGGACCAGGAATTTAGCTCAGTGGCTTAAACGCCTGCCTGTCAGGCACAAGGTTGTGAGTTTGATCCCCTGGTACCAAAAAAAACCATTTTTTTTTTAATTAGAGCTGGTTTAGTGGGTGGTATCTCCCTATGGCATTAGTTTGTATTTCCACTGATACTGCTCACTGATAATCTCCTTTTCATATGCTAATGATCCTTTATATTTCCTCATTTGTAATGTATCATTTCGTTTGTTGCTCTTTTGTCTCTTTTTTTATGTTTCTAAGTTTTCTTTATATGTATTTGATAGTCATTTGTCAGATATATGCATTGGAGATATCATCTGCAATCCTATAGCTTTCTCTTTCATTGCATTAGTGTTTTGTCTTATAAAGTAACTGTACCAGTCAGTTTTTACTAGAGAAACAGATATAGCACAAGATGTACTAATATATAAGAATTTACGAAATTGACTTATAATGGTCACCTAGAGTAGAATGAGAAAGAGTGCAGAGGGTGTCTGCTCACTGGAGATGAAAGAATTTAGTCAAAAGTCTAACTCCCTGCAGTGACCTGCATTAGTCTGTATCAGGAGGTTGATGGGTTTGAGATGGAAGGCTGAAGGGTCCGTGCTGGAATATCAGTGGTTCTATGCCAGAAACCTAAGAATCTGAGTTGAAAGCTAAGAGATAAACACCCAAGGTGAGGGTGAAGACTGCAGCTCCTCTGAACAAACAGAAGTAGACCCATCCTTCATTTTCCCTTCATACTATCCTGGCAACAAGCTGCTCTACGAATTGAGTCAATTCAGTTACTCTTTCTCTTACTCAAGTTGACAGAACCAATCAACCATTACAGTAGCTTTAACTAAAACATGTCTCACATTTCATGCAATTTACTCATTTAAGGAGTACGGTTCAGTTGCTTTTTGAGTTGTACAATCACCAGCACAATAAATTTTGGGACATTTTCTTTATCCACAAAGGAAACCCCTCATTTGTTAGCAGTCACTGTCCATTGTTTTTCAATATATATTAATCTGATTTTTGTCTCTGTAGATTTGTCTGTTTTGAAAATTTCATGTAAATGGTATCATACAAAATGCAGTCTTTAGTGACTAGCTTCTTTAACTTAGAATAAACAAGGCCCATGTGTTAATACATCATTCCTTATTATGAACAGATATGATTATAATGGCTTTTGGCTACTCATTCATCCACTGAAGGACATTCTGGGTTTTATTACATTTTAACTTCTTGGAATAATGCTGTTACAAACCCTCTTGTACATTATTTTGCGAACAAATGCTCTCGGAATTATATCTAGGAATTGCTGGATCATATTTTCATTCCATACTTAACTGAGAAACTTCCTATTTTCCAGTTTGGCCATACCATTTGATATCCTTACTAGCAATAACAAGAGGGGTCCCATTTCTTCACCTCCTTACTAAATTACTTTTTTTTTAGACAAGGTCTTGCTTTGTAACTCA
This sequence comes from Dasyprocta punctata, assembly GCA_004363535.1. NCBI lineage: Eukaryota > Metazoa > Chordata > Mammalia > Rodentia > Dasyproctidae > Dasyprocta > Dasyprocta punctata. The sequence continues at coordinate 19,846 of RJWM01025479.1, read as the reverse complement.
GACTAGGTTCAGCCTTGCTATATAGCCCAGGTTAGACTGGAACTTACAATCTTACATCAACTTCTTGAATGTTTGGATTAAAGGTATGTGCCACCATACCCAGGTTTTTCCTAAAACTTTTTCTTGTCTTGTCTTTTTCTCTTTTTCTTTGTATGTGTTTTTGGTCATAACTATTCTAGAAAGTATGATTTCATTATGATTTTTGTTTGCATATCTCTGAGGTCTAATCATATAAACTACCTTCTAATGCATTTATTCATCATTTTAGAGAAATGTATTGTTGTTTTCTTTGCCCATATTTAATTGGGGTTTTTCCTTTTTTATTGTTGAGTTATAAAAAATCATTCATATGCACTCCAGGCAAGTCCTTGTCAGATATAAGATTATGTCATAATTTTATCATTCTATACATTGCTTTTGTTTTTTCACACATAAAAAAGTTAAATGTTAATTATTTTAGTAATGATATTTTAAACAGGAGTCTTTAATGTCAATAAAGTCTAGTTTGTGGTTTTCAAGTTATTAGGTGTTTGTGTTCCCTGTAAGAAACATTTGTCAATTTTAATATGGAGAAGCTTTTCATTATTTCTTAGTTTTTAATGACCTTGGTACTTTTGAAAAGTTTAGGCTATTAATTTTTGTAGAATATCACCTAATTGTGTTTACTTGATGTCTTACCATAATGAGATTCAGGTTATATACTTTGGGAGGAATATCGTAAATCTGATATTGTGTCCTCCTCAGAACATCTTATGAATAGTCAAAAATGCTGATTTATACCTGCTATTGATACTTGCTTTTAATACGTGAATATAGAATCTGCAAGGTTTCTTCACCATGAAGTTATATCTTTTCATTTGTAACTAATAAACATTTTAAAAATATTATTCTTGTTCTTAAAGTTATTTTTAGTGTGTAAAATTGTATATTCATTGCTTATTTTTTAGTCTCTCAACTAATTGAGTATTTCATTGCACTTTCTTCTTGCACCCACTGTAGCTCACGAAAAATCAGTTTCAGTCTGTTTTGTCTTTGAAATTAACTTGAGTTTTTTGCTATTTTAAGATTTTCTCTATCTTTGGTGTTTAAAATTTTGCTCTATAATGGGAGGATTTCTTTTAATTTATCTTGTTTGACAATTAATAGATTTCTTAAATCTGTGGATTGTTAACTTTGATCAATCATAGAATCTTTTCAGCTATTTTCTTATGCATTACTTCTGACATACTTTTTCTGTCCTCTGCTATTGAACTCCATTAATTGTATATTAGATATTCTCACTCTAACAGTTCTATAGTTGTTTTATTTTTTTGTCTTATTTCTGTGAATAGGATTTCAGAACATTTCATTTTCTCAGTTTTATTTAAGTCATCTAATTCTATCTTCATTATTGTCCAATCTGCTGTAACATTTATCCACTGAATATGTTTATTATTATTATTATTATTATTACATTTTCAATGTTTGAAATTATTTTCCTATGGTTGGGATTATTAAACTCAGGACTTTTGTACTTAACTATATCCCTAATCCTTTAAGCCTTCTTTTTTTTAAATTTTGAGGCAAGGTCTCACAGGGTCATTAAATCACTCAGGCTGTATTTGAACTTGTGATTCTCCTGCCTCAACTTCTTAGAGTGCTGAAATTACAGGCATGTGCCACCATATTTATAGTTTTTGGGAGAGGGATTATATAAGATTATATTTGAGAATGCCATGTTCATTACTTATTTTAAACATTGGTTCACTTCTTCTAATACATTAAGTATATTTGTTTTATATTCTCATCTTATGCTGATATTTGAACTTTAGTTCAGTTTAATTTTGCTTTTTTAAATTAAGAAATCATTAGTACATGTTTACATGCATAATGATTACATTCATCATGGGACATTTTTACATGGACATAACCCATTTTAATATTTTATCCACTTTCTCTCACCTCCTTCCAACTCTTCCCCGTTAGCAAAAGCTCTCCCTTCCCCATTAGCAAAAACTCTGTCTCCATTTTTTCTTTCAGTAATTTTTTTCTTTAAATTTCTTTGCCCTGAGAGAACAATGGCCACACCAGCAAACAAGCCCAGTCTGGGAACGAATACCATGAGTAGGCCACCTGCAGACTGGGAACAGCCAGACCCCAACCCCTTCCAGCACGTGGGCTGGCAAACAAGAAGTACCAACCCCACCCCACTTCAAGTGATTGGCTTATCAGAGAAAGACAGGCTTTGATGATAGCTATGGAGTCAAATGTAACTGGATGCCTGTGGTGCTTTGGTGTTTCACTAACGTTGCAGGTATAGGGTCCATGTCTGATCATAGGTTCAGAGGATATCGGTATGCAGTGTGGCATTTTTGGGGGGATCACCTTCAGAGGGTTGTAGCTATGGTTGATTCCCTATGATCTTGTTTTGTGGTCTTATATCATTTCCATTGTTTACTTGGTTGGGTTTTATTCACTTTTGTTTTGTTTTACTATATTAAATCCCAAGGCCAGAGAAGCTGTTTCAAGGATAGCAAGATATATAATGCTAGCAATTTTGGATTTACTATTGGAATGTTTTGAAATCACTTATTGCATTCATTGTTTTGTTTTTATTGTTTCTATTCTATTCTATTCCGTTCTGTTTGATTTTTACTATGTCTGAAGTTATCTGCAGCTATTTTGAAGACATCAAAAGGCATTACGGTAACTAATGTTGATTTCATGTTTTTGAAGCCTGTATGTCTCACACTGGTTTGTCTTGATTGTCTTTATTCTGTTTTATCCTCTTTGAAATAAAAAAAATTCTTTGATCTTCCTTCCTGCCCCACTGACTACATCTCTTAATCCTCTTCCCATTTGAAAATTTCTCAATTCTTCCTAATATCTATCTTCTATTTTGGCCTTTATTATTGCTTTGCATGTCTCACATAAGAGAAATAATGTCATAATTAAACTTGAGTGTCTTATCTATTTCACTGAAGATTATTGTCTTGAGGTGCACCCATTTACTTCTTTGTGGAAAACTACTACAACATTGTGAATAAATATCACATTTTCTTTATTCATTCCTCTGTGGACAGACACATAGCCTTCTTCCAAGATTTAGCTTTTATAAATTGTGCTTTTGTAAACATAGAAATGCATATATCGCTGTTCATGGTGCTTTTAATTCTTTCAGGAAGATACCTAGAGAGGGAATATGTGTGTCAAATAGAACCTCTAGTTTTAGGATTCTGAGGAACCTCCATACTGATTTCCATAGTGTTTGTACCAATTTACCCTCCTACCAACAATACTGATGGATCTCTTTTCCCCCAGAGCCTTATAAACATTTGCTATTAGTTGATTTCTTGATGATAACCATTCTTTCCCAAGTGAGATGGAATCTAAGTGATGTTCTAATTTGCATTTTTTGAATGACGAGAGATGTTGAACATTTTTTCATATATTAACTTGCCATTTGTACTTTCTTGAGAAGTTTCTATTTCAGATGCTTTTTTTTTGGTTGAGTAATTAAATTGGGGAACCTAATTTTTTGGAGTTCTTTATGTATCATAGATATTAATCCTCTCTCTGTGCAGAAGTTTTTAATTTGATGTAATCCCATTTGTTAATTAATTGTAAATATCTTGTGCAATTAGGGATTTGTCATAATTGTTTTTACCTACACTTATGTCTTCCTGAGTTTATTTTAAGTGAAAAAAGACACAGAAAAGAAAAACGAAAAGCAAAAGAGGCAAACAAATAATGACAAATCCAATATAATAACATTATAGGTTTACAAAGCAAGATGATAGGAATTTGACAGTGGTTGTAATATTGTATAATGTTACCTTCAAAAGGGTCACTTAGATTAATAGGTATCAACATGTAGAATTGATCTAATCATATGACTATTAACTGTTCTTTTCCAATAATGAATAAAATTAGTAGTATAGTCATTTAAACTATCATATATATATATATATATATTTATGCCTTTTTCCTTTTCCTTTCTTTTTTCCTCCTTTCCTCTATCCCAATTACTTTTCCTCTTTAAGCAATTACTTACTCTTACACAGTATTTATTGTGGATTGTGGATCGTATATACTTTTTCAGTTTCTTACACTGGGAAGACAATTTGGTATTTGCACATGTGAGTTTGATTTATTTCACTTATGTGTATGGTCTCAAGTCGTGTCCGTTTACTTACAAAAGTCTCAATACAATCATTCTTGATAGCTGAGTAGTACTCCATTGTATAAAAATACCACATCTTTTTTATCCATTCCTTTATTGATGGGCCACTTGGGTTGTTTCCAAGATTTAGCTATTACAAATTGGGTTGCTATAAACGTGGGTGCACATATATCACTGTGGTATGATGTCTACAGGACTTCTGGGAAAATGCCCAGAAGTGGGATAGCTGAGTCAAATGGAATCTCTAATCCTAGCTTCTTGAGGAATTTCCACACTGATTTTCACAGTGGTTGCTCTAATCTACACTCCCAAGAACAGTAGAGAAGACTTTCTTATTTTCCACAGCCCATCCAGGATTTGTTATGGATTGATTTCGTGAACTTGACCATTCTTTCTGTAGTGAGATGGAATCTCACTGTTGTTTTAATTTGCATTTCCGGAATGAGCACTGATGTTGAACATTTTTTCGTATATTTATTTGCCATTTGTATTTCTTCATCTAAGAATTGTGTATTCATCTCAGATGCCAATTTCCAGATTTGGTCCTTGAAATTTGGGTGCCTGATTTTTTAAATTATTTATGTGTTCTAGAAAGAAGTCCTTTGTCTGACAGACAGTTGGCTAAGATATTTTCCCAATTTGTGGGTATTCTTTTCTCTCTGTTGGAGATTTCTTTTGACATGCAAAACTTTTTAATACGACAACATCTCAGTTGTTGATTCTGGGAAGTATTTCCCATGCAAGTTGATTTTTGTTCATGAATTCTCTTTTTAACCCTATGTCTTCAAGATTTCTGCCTTCTTTGTTTTTCAGCAGACGTAGTGTTCCTGTTTTAATATTTAGATCTATAATCTATTTTGACTTTAGTGCATGGTGATAGACATGGGTCTAGTTTAATTTTAAGAATATGGAAAGCCAGTTTGTCCAGCACCATTTATTAAAGAGGCTATCTTTCTTCCAGTGTACTTGTTTGCCACCTTTGTCAAAGATGAGGTGGCTGAGTGTGTTTGTAGTTGTGGATAAATCTTCTAATCTATTCCATTGATATTCAGGTCTGTTTTTATTCCAGTACCGTGCTCATTTTATCACACAAGCTTTGCAATACAATTTTAAGTCAGGGATTGTGATGTCTCCTGCTTGTCTTTGTTGCCCAGAATTGCCTTTGCTATTCTAGCTTTCTTTTCATTCCAGATGAACTTTAGGGATGATTTTTTCTAGACCTGTGAGGTATGCAAATGGTATTTAACTGGAATTGCATTAGATCTGTATAGCAATTTTGGGAGAATGGTCATTTTCACTGTATTTGCTCTTGCTATCCATGAACAGGGAATGTCTTTCCATTTTCTGAGATCCTCTTCAATTTCCTTTATGAGAGTACTGTAATTTTCACTACATAAATCTTTTACTTCCTTTGTTAGATTGATTTCTAAGTATTTCATTTCTTTGGATGCTAAAGTGAAGGGTGTGGCTTCTCTTATTTCTCTCTCAGTGAGTTTGTTGTTTGTGTACAAGAATGGTATTGATTTTTGTTTGTTGACCTCGTGTCCAGCTACATTACTAAATTTGGTTATTACATCTAGAATTCTTTCAGTGGAGTATTGGGGTCTTCTATGTAGAGATCATGTCACCTGCAAATAATGATAATTTAACTTCTTTTCCTGTCCTTATTCCTTTTATTTCTCTCTCTTGTCTAATTGCTCTGACTAATGTTTCCAGAACTGCATTGAATAGGAATGGTGATAGTGGACTTCCTTGTCTTGATCCTCATTTTAGGTTGAAAGATTTTGATTTTTGTCCATTTTGTAAGATGTTGGCTGGTGGTTTATCATATATAGCTCTTATTACATTGAGGTATAGACCATCTATTCTGATTTTCTGTAGAGTTTTTATCATGATTGTGTGTTCGATATTGTTGAAAGATTTTTCTGCATCTATTGAGATGACCATGTGATTCTTGCCCTTGGCTCTGTTGATATGATGCATTACATTTACTGATTTGCATATGTTGCACCACGCCTGCATTCCTGGGATGAATCCCACTTGATTTTCTTTTTTTTTATTTAAGCGAAGAAGAAAAAATGAAGAAAAAGACATATATAACAAAGACAACAAGCAAAAGAAACAAACAAATGACTAGAGCAAATGCACAACAGTAACATTGCAGGTTTACAAAACAGGATGATAGAAACTGGACAATGGCTGCAATACTGCGTATTGTTATCTTCAAAAGTGTTACTTACATTAACAGATATAGACATGTAAAACTGATCCAATCATATGAGCATTAATTGTTCTTTCTCAATAGCGAATACATTCAGCAGTGTCTTCATTTTAGTTATCTTACATACACATATGTATAGATTTATATCCTTTCCTTTTCCCTTTTCTCTTTCCCCCTTTTCCCTTCCCAATTACTTTTGCTCTTTGAGTGGTTTTTACCCTTACATAGGATTTATTATAGATTTTGGATCATATATACTTTTTCAGTTTCTTACACTAGGGAGACAATACAGTATTTACCCATGTGGGTTTGATTTATCTCACTTATGAGAATGGTCTCAACTCGTGACCATTTACTTATAAAAGTCTCAATGCAATCTTTCTTAATAGCTGAGTAGTACTCCATTGTATAAAAATACCACATCTTTTTTATCCATTCTTGGATTGATGGGCACTTGGGTTGTTTCCAAGATCTGGGTATTACAAATTGGGTTGTTATAAACATGGGTGCACAGATAACACTGTGGTATGTTGTTTTTAATTCTTCTGGGAAAATGCCCAGAAGTGGGATAGCTGGGTTGAATGGAATCTCTAATCCTAGCTTCTTGAGGAATCTCCACACGGACTTCCACAGTTGTTGCACCAGTCTACACTCCCACCAACAGTGCAGAAGAGTTTCTTTTTCCTCACAGCCCATCCAGCATTTGTTGTTGGTTGATTTTTTAACCTTGGCCATTCTTTCTGGAGTGAGATGGAATCTCAGTGTTGCTTTAATTTGCATTTCCAGAATGATCATTGAGGTTGAACATTTTTTCATATATTTATTTGCCATTTGTATTTCTTTCTCTGAGAAGTGTGTATTCATCTCAGATGCCCATTTTTGGATTGGGTCCTTGAATTTTAGGGGCCTGATTTCTTTTAATTCTTTATATGTTTTAGATAGAAATCTTTTGTCTGATGGACAGTTGGCTAAGATATTTTCCCAGTTCGTGGGTTTTCTTTTCACTCTGTTGGAGATTTCCTTTGACATGCCAAAACTTTTTAGTAAGATGAGATCCCAGTTGTTGATTCTGGGAAGTGTTTCCCTTGCAATTTGATTTTTGTTCATGAACTCTGTGCCTACTCCTATGTCATCAAGAATTTTACCTACTGTGTCTTCTAGTAAGTTTAGTGTCTCTGTGTTTATATTCAGATCTCTGATCCATTTTGACTTTATTTTAGTGTATGGTGATAAGCATGGATCTAGTTTTAGTTTACAGCATATAGAAAGCCAGTTTTTCCAGCACCATTTGTTAAAGTGGCTGTCTTTCTTCCAATGTACCTGTTGGGCCCCTTTGTCAAAGATGAGGTGGCTGAGTGTGTTTATAGTTGTAGCAGTATCTTGTAATCTATTCCATTGATCTTCAGGTCTGTTTTGATTCCAGTACCTTGCTGATTTTATCATAGTAGATTTGTAGTATAGCTTCAAGTCGGGGATTGTGATGCCTCCTGCCTTCCCTTTGTTACCCAGAATTGCCTTTGCTATTCTAGGTCTTTTCTGGTTCCAGATGAATTTCAGGAATGCTTTCTCTAGCTCTGTGAGGTAGGCAGGTGGTATTTTGATTGAGATTGCATTGAACCTGTATAATAATTTTGGGAGAATGGCCATTTTCATGATGTTTGTTCTTCCTATCCATGAACAGGGAATATCTTTCCATTTTCTGAAATCTTCTTCGATTTCCTTCTTTAGAGTAATGTAATTTTCATTGTATAGATCTTTTACTTTCTTTGTTAGATTGATTCCTATTTCATTTCTTTGAATGGTATAGTGAAGGTTGTGGTTTCCCTTATTTCTCTGTCAGTGACTTTGTTGCTTGTGTACAGGAATGCTATTGATTTTTGAGTGTTCACTTTGTATCCAGCTACATTACTGAATTTGGTTATTACTTCTAGAAGTTTTCTAATGGATTTTTGGGGGTCTTCTATATCAACTATCATATCATCTGCAAATAATGATAATTTCACTTCTTCCTTTCCTATCCTTATTCCCTTTATTTCTTTCTCTTGTCTAATTGCTCTGGTTAATATTTCCAGGACTATATTGAATAGGAGTGGTGATAATGGACATCCTTGTCTTGTTCCTGATTTTAGGTTGAAAGTTATCGGTTTTTCTCCATTCATTAAGATGTTGACTGTTGGTTTACGATATATAGCTTTTATCAGGTTGAGGTAGAGACCATCTATTCCGATTTTCTGTAGGGTTTTTATCATGAATGAGTGTTGGATTTTGTCAAAAACTTTTTCTGCATCTATTGAGATGATCATGTTGTTCTTGTCTTGGTCCTGTTGATATGGTGTATTACATGTATTGATTTGTGTATGTTGAACCATCCCTGCATTCCTGGGATGAATTCCACTTGATCATGATGTATAATCTTTCTGATAGCTTGCTGTATTGTATTTGCCAGTATTTTATTGAGGATTTTTGCATCTACGTTCATTAGGGAAATTGGCCTGTAATTTTCTTTTTTGGTTGGGTCCTTCTGTGGTTTTGGTATTAGGGTAATACTTGTTTCCAGGAATGAGTTAGGGAGGCTTGCTTTCTTTTCGATTTCATTCAAGAGTTTGAGGAGTGTCAGCATTAAGTTTTCCCTAAATTTCTTGTAGAATTCAGCAGTGAATCCATCAGGGCCCAGGCTTTTCTTTGTTTGTAGGGTGTTAATTACATTTTCAATTTCATAAGCTGATATTGGGTTATTCAGCAGGTTATGTCTTCTTGATTCAGCTTTGGTAATTCATAGGTTTCAAGAAATCTGTCCATTTCTTCTGTGTTATCAAATCTATGTGAGTAAAGTTTTTCAATGTAGGTGTTGATAATCTTCTGTATTTCCACTGGGCCTGTAGTGATTTCACCCTATTCATTTCTTATTACATGAATCTGAGTTTTTACTTTTTTCTTCTTGATAAGGTTGGCTAGGGGTTTATCAATTTTATTTACTCTTTCAAAGAACCAACTCTTCGATTCATTAATTCTTTGTATTGTTTTCTTAGTTTCAATTGCATTAATTTCTGCTCTAATCTTAATAATTTCCTCCCTTCTTTGGGCTTTGGACTTGACTTGCTCTTCTTTTTCTGGAAGTTTGAGGTGCAGCATTAGGTTGTTTATGTGTGTTCTTTCCATTTTTCTGATATAAGAGTTTAGTGCTACAAATTTCCCTCTGAGGACTGCTTTCATTGTATCCCACAGGTTCCGGTAATTTGTGTTTCCATTTTCATTCAATTATAGATATTGATTAATTCCTTCTTTAACTTCTTCTGTGATCCATTGGCTATTTAGGAGAGTATTATTTAATTTCCATGTGTTTATGCAGTTATTGTAGGTTTTTTTGTCATTCATTTCCAATTTACTGCGCTATGGTCAGGTAATATGCATGGAATTATTTCATTTCCTTTGCATTTACTTAAGCATGTTTTGTGGACCAGTATGTGATCTATTTTAGAGAATGACCCATGTGCAGCTGAGAAGAATGTGTATTCTGATGTTGATGGGTGGAATACTCAGTATACATCTAGTAGGTGCATTTGTTCACAAGTTTGATTCAGTTCTGCTATTTCTTTGCTGATTTTTTGTTTGGTTGATCTGTCTCTCTGTGACAATGGGGTGTTAAGGTCCCCTGTTTTAGCTGTATTATTGTTTACTTGGTTTTTCATGTCTATTAAGAATTGTCTTACATAGTTGGGTGCTCCCATATTCGGTGCATATATATTTATAACTGTAATATCTTCCTCTTGAAGTTGTCCCCTCACAAGTATGTAGTGACCGTCTATCTCTTTTGATCATTGTCAGTTTGAAGATCATATTCTCTGGAAACATAATAGCTACCCCTGCTTTTTTCTGGTTTCCTGCTGCATGGAGTATTATTTTCCAGCCTTTGATTTTTAGTCTGTGAATTTCCTTTTGAGTGAAATATGTTTCTTGTACACAGCATATAGTTGGGTTTTGTTTCTTAACCCACTCTGGTAGTCTGTTTCTTTTTATTGGTGAGTTGAGACCATTTGCATTGATTGATATAACTGATATGTACTGGCTCATCCCTGTCATGATATCTTTCTGTTGTTGGTTTTCTACATTTTCTATTTAATTACTTACCCTGCTTAGCGGTTTCCTTTTGTTGTTGTTCTTAAGATTGTGGCTATCTTTGTCTCTTTCTAGAGTGTCTTTCAGTACTCTTTGTAGTGTTGGTTTGGTGGCCATAAATTTCTTCAGTTCTTCTTTGTCATGAAAGTATCTTATTTCTCCATCAATTTTTAAGGATAGTTTTGCAGGGTACATCAATCTGGGTTGAAA
>RJWM01025478.1:0-29255 GCA_004363535.1 Dasyprocta punctata | reverse complement strand
CATTGTTAGGTTTTAGAGAACACGAACTCTTGCCAGACATAGAGCAGGTTGGCAGTTTCATTCCCCTGTATCAGGATGAGCAGCTAAATCAGGGAAAATGAGGAAGTCAGCAAGAGGAAAGTGATGTAATGAGAGGAATAAGTCAGTAGCTCGCCAGCATTCCTCAGTGTGCATGCTGTTGTTGGGGCAAAATAACAAACTTAGAGATACTTCCTGATTAATTGGAAGACTGACCAAGTTGCTGTTCTGCTGTCTCTGGTAAATTCAATTGACCCTGATAATGACAGAGTCATTGCCTTAAGGCACCTTGGGCTGACCTCTGCTCGTTCAGTCAAGTGTCCCAGGAACAACTCCTATATTATGGTAATGGCCTCAAGTACAGTCATTCTGTAACAGTCCCCTCCCCTGTTTACTGGAATGTTTCTATTGTTTCATGACTATACTGTCTGTCAATATATGATTCCATGTATGTAACTAATCATGTAACATTTGGCGATTTGTTTTGTAACTCGTGATATAGGAAATGATCTCGGTGGGAGACCTCCAAATGATATAGGAAAAATGATCTCAGACCTCCGAATGATGTGGGGGAATGAAACTCCCAACGTACTATGTACGGTGCGAGTTCGTGTTCTCTAAAATCAAAGAATGAATTTTAGGAACAACGGAGGGTAAGAGCAGAAGATATTTACTGAGAGAAAGAAAACTTCTGTCTGAGGGACAGAAGGGGGCCCAAGTGAGTTGACAAAGATTTTGTCATATTTAGGGAATTTTATAGAGTAAAACCATGATGGGGAAAACTGGGAACTCACAAGGCAGACGGGCATAAGGTGGGACATAACCATGGTTAACCAATAAGATTAATTGCTCAGGAAGAACTGATTAAATCAAGGACAAATGGGGAGGCGAGTCAGGTAGTAAGGGAGGGATGCTTAACAATAATGACTCTTCCTGTAAAAGGGTGGGATGCTGATTCCTGACTTCCTCATGATGATATAGAACTATTTAGAATATCAATCCTTAGCATCTGGGTGTATTTGTTTTGCCTTTTGTCTCGATATCTGGCCTGCAGCAAGAGGTGTGTGTCTCTTCCAAGGTCACCAAGACATCTGGTCCTCTGTGCCAGTTTCCTTGAGGGCCTAGCCCTGTCTGACTGCCTGTAATATTTCTGTCTAACTCAGTTGCTCACACTGCTAATTCTATATAGACTAAACTCCCTCCTGGTTCAGGGTCATTGCTAGGGAGGAATTATGCCTACAACTGTACACTGTCATGAATTCCAACTGTCCGCTGGAGCAAAGATTAAATGCTTCCATCTTAAGTCCTTGGTGCAAAAAGCCTTCCTTTTGGTTTGACTTGGCTTGGCTTGGCAAATTTTCTGCAACACTATCAATTGCCCAGAGTTATGGTTTATACATTGTGCCAACTTGAGAGATCTAGAAGCTTAACTAAGTGACTCAGCAGCTCTGCATCCTGGGATATAGAGCATAAGCAGTTATTCTTCTAGGATATTGTTCACTGTGTCAATTTGGGAAGGTCAGAAGTTTAAGTGATTCATCAGAGGGCCAGGGTCCCTAATTTGTAACAACCTCAGCCTGTGCAAGAGGAGGCACCCAGATGGTGTGAGTGCTACCCCCACCCCAGGGGAGCAGCCTGCATACTATAAAAGGCAAATGAGGATGGACCGATTGCTGCTTCTCTGGAGGAGGTCCAGTCTTTGCCTTCAGCTTGGATTTTGTCTCCTAGCTTTTGGCACAGACTGCTACATTTTCTTCTGAACACTGCAGCCTTCCTTCCTAGATTCTTCAGTTTTCCATTTTAGACCCATTGGCATCCTGATATGGACTTAAGGATGGACCCTTGGGCTGGACCCTTCACCCTCCAGCTTGCAGACACCCTCTGCACGTTCCCTTATTCCACTTTGTGGCTGACCATTGGAAGCCAATTTGCAATTTCTTGTACAGTTGCATATTTTGTGTTACATCTGTTTCTCTAGTAAACCCTGACTGACACACACAGTCAATACACAGATTGATAGAATGGATTAGGACAGGTAAAAACATGCATTATATAAGAAACACATCTAAGTACTTACATATCCTCACAGATTAAAATCAAAGGAAGGAAATAGTATTCCATGAAATGGGAACCTTGAAAAATGCAACAGTTATAAATCTAATTTGAAACAAAAAGATTTCAACCTTAAATTCACAAGCAAAGAAAAACTTCATGACTTATCAGTAAGAAGAGCAATGCAATGAAAAAATTTAGAATTATAAATATATCCGCACCAAGTACTAGTGAACTCAATCCACAAAACTGAAATTATTGACATGAAAAATCAGATAAATACCAATACAATATCAGATAAATACCACTGTCAAAACTGGACAGATAAACTAGAAAAAAATTTAACAAAAAAATGTTAAGAGTTAGCATAAACCTTTGAAAATATGCTCTTACTATACTTTAAAGAGTGTTGTGTCCAATAGCAAAATGATGCACTGTTCTCATGGACATATGTGACTTTCCACAATGTAGACCACCCATTAGACAATGAAGCATGCATTATCTCATGCACATCATCAGTTCATAGTGCAATGCAAATAGAAAGCAAATGTAAAATAAAGCATATAACTTATGCAAATGTATAAAGGCTAAATAATTCCCTCTTAAATAATCCATAAATCACACATGAAATTAAAGTAGAAATTAGACACTTGCTACAACCAAATTATAATAGCAGTGTGCTATCCAAGAACCTATAGAATACAATTAATGTAGCCTTTAAAAGAAGACTAAAAGCTGTAAATTCCCACACCCAAAAAATAATAAGCAGAAATGAATGATTGACTGATACAAAACAAGTTTCTAAAAAGGAAAAAAATAAGAAAACAAAAAACAAAAACCAAGAACCATCCAAATCCAAAACTCATATGACAAAGGAAATCACAATCATCCTGGCAAGAATTAATGAAATTGAGACTAGAGACATATACAAAAAATTAAAGAATTGAAGAGTAAGTTGCCTAAATGTTTTAACACAATAGCCAATCCTTTAGCTAAACATGGATAATTTTAAATCATAACAGACTTTGTTGAAATCCAGAAGATTATCAGTATCTTCTTTGAGACCCTGCACTCTAACCAAAAACAATATTCATAGCAAAATAATAAATTCTTGGAAAACTTTGCACTACCAAACCTGAAAAAATATGATACACATATTGAAATACTGCAGTCAGTGAAATTGAACACTAATAATAAATGATAAAACTACTTATAAGGAAAACCACATGTCCTGATATAGTCAGTGCTCAAATCTACAAGTACTTAGGAGATCTAATGTCGGTAATCCTCCAACTCTCACAAAATTGAAAGAGAAGCAGTACTCCCAAAGTCAATCCTAGAAAAAGTGTTATCATGATTCCAAAACCAGAAAATGATCTAATCAAAAAAGAGAAACATGGATCAAACTCTGTAATAAACATATTAACAAAAATCCCAATGAGATACTGAGAATCACATATTAGTAAATCTTCAAAAAGTAAATATATCATTCAAGGCAGCCAAGCATGGTTCTACATACACAAATCATTAAATGCAAAAGACCATATTAACTGGACCAAGATTCAAAACCACATGATCATCTCAATACACACAGATAAAGCATTTGACAAAGTCTATCACACATTCACTACAAAAAAACCCTACAAAAAATGGGAATGCAAGGTATTTATGGCAACTTTATAAAAGTCATCTATGAGAAACCATTGGACAACATCAATACTAAACACAAAGATGAAATTGTTTCATCTAAAATCAGGATCAACAGAGTATGACAACTATTACTGCTTGTGTTTAATGTAGTTCTTGAAATAACAGGAAGTATGGTAGGGCAAGAGAAAGAAATGGATAGGAATGTACGAAGTTAAGCTCTCACTATTTGCAGATGATATGATTTTCTACATAGAAAATACCAAGAGTTCCACCAAAAGACTTCTAGAACTGTCCACCAAATTTGATCATGTAAGAGAATACAAAGACAATACTCAAAAAGCAATAGGATTCCTGCATACCAATATAAAATTTAATGAGAAAGAAATGATGGAAAAAATACACTTTATGCTCATATCAATAAAATTGACATATTGAGGTATTAATGTACTGTAAGAAGTGATAGAACTCTACAGTGCACAGTATGGCAGTGTGAAAAACAAGACTGAAGAGGATATCAGAGTACGAAAGATATTTCCTCTCCTAAAATGGCAGAAACAGCATAGTCAACTTGGGTACACATCAAAAATGGATATTTAGAATTAATAACATCCCTTTTAGAATACCAATAACAATTCTTGCAAAATTGGAGAATAAAATTCTAATATTCATATAGAATGAGAAGAGATGTAGAAGAGCAAATGCAATTCTAGACAAGAAGGGCAAGTCAGGGGACATCACAATCCTGGATTTTAAGTTATATTCCAAAGCTACCATAAGAAAACCAGTCTGGTATTGTTCATAAAACAGACTCATGGAGCAAAGGATAAATGGAATAGAATAGAACACATAGAAACAACTCTAGCCACACTCTGCTATCTTATTTAAGACAAAAGGACCAAATTCTTTTGCTGGTGGGAAGAAACTCTTCAATAAATGGTGCTGGGAAATTTGGCTATTCACATGCTAAAGGTTGGACCCAACTCTCTGAACATCTACTAAACTAAAATCAAAATGAATCAGAGATTTAAACTTTAGAACAGAAACAGTTCATCTGATGAACAGCAAAATAGGTGAAATTCTTGTAGCCATAGGGATAGGCTATGTCTTTCTGACTAAAACCCAAGTCACACAAAAACTAATAAAATAATCAACAAGTGGGATCCCATGAGATTACAAAAGTTCTGCACAAAAAAGTATACCAGTAACAGAGTGAAGAGAAAATGTATAGAATGAAAAAAAAAACTAATGACAGGAATTCCATTTGACTAAACAATTCCTCTCCTTGATATCATCTTATGTGCATTAAAGACATCATACCACAGGAATGTATGCATGACCGTGTTTACAGCAGCACAGTTCATTAAAAGAAAATTCTGTAATCAGTGTATACGTTTGGCAACAGATGAATGAATTGAAAATACGGTTTTTATACAAACTGGAATTCTTTTCTGACATAAGAAAAGCATAACCATGAGTCATTTTTTAAAAAATGCATAGCCGGGCGTGGTGGTACACGCCTTTAATCCCAGCACTCGGGAGGCTGAGGTAGGAGGAGCATTGTGAATTTGAAGCCAGCTTGGGCTACAACGCGAGCGCAAGGCTGGCCTGAGCTACACAGTGCGACCCCGCCTGAAAGAAAACCAGGGTCGGAAGTTTGGCTCAGTGACTTAAGCACCTGTCTGACAGGTGCAAAGTTGTGAGTTCAATTCCTGGTGCCAAAAAAAAAAAAAAAAAAAAGCACGCACCTTGAAGTAATAATGTCATGTTGCATGTTTTCTTTTTAAAAGAGAAAATTGGTGCTGGGCATGGTGGTGCACACGTTTAATTCCAGCACTCGGGAGGTTGAGGTAGGTGGAGTGTTGTGAGTTCGAGGCTGGCTTGGGCTACAACGTGAGCACAAGGCCGGCCTGAGCTACATAGTGCGACCCTGCCTCAAAAAACTAGGGCTGGGAGTTAGGCTCAATGGCTTAAGTGCCTGTCTGGCAGGCGTGAGACTGTGAGTTTGATCCCCAGTGCCGCAAAAAAAAAAAAAAAAAAAAAAAAAAAAAAAAAAAAAAAAAAAAAAAAAAAAAAAAGAGAGAAAATTGATATATATATATATATATATATATAATTTATATTTGTATATTTGAGATAAAAAGAGACAAAAAATTAAACATCTTTTAATCCAGCGCAGAAATGTATCTAGCCAGTGCTCCAGGGTCCCTGAACTCCTGGCAGCCAGACACAAGGTCCTGGTGGTGCTACACTCTGGGGTGTACTCTGCCTAGCCTCCTGGTTCCTGGAGGTTCTAATGCTCACCCAGTACGGTGGAGGGTCCAGTGACACATTCAGGGAATGAGCCATCGCTAGCCGTACAGAGGAGTGAGCTCTGCCCATCCCAGCTTCCCAGTGCAATCCATCAGGGAATGCCCGGTCAGCCTCACAGGCCACAGAGGTACTGAGCACAGCCCAGCCTAGAGCCCCAGAGCCGCTCATCAGGGAGCAGCCAGGGTAGCTACAGGGCCTTGGAGAACTTGAGGGTGCACATATATCATTGTGGTATGATGTTTTCAATTCTTCTGGGAAAATGCCCGGAAGTGGCATAGCTGGATCAAATGGAACCTCTAGTCCTAGCTTTTTGAGGAACTGCCACAGTGATTTTCACAGTGGTTGAGTGTAGACTGGTGCAGTCAGTGGTATCTATTGTGTTTCACTTTTTTGATTTCTAATTTCATAAATAAGTGTTCTCTCAATTTCTCTTTGTAAATTTGTCTAAGGGTTTCTTTAATTTATTCAGTCTGTCAAAGACCAAGTTCTTTGTTTGGTTGCTTCTGTATATGGACATTTAATTGCAGTTCCTATGATTTCTACACTGACACCACATGAAATTTTGTGTTTTTCCTACTTATCTTTACTCTACCAAACTCCCCATAACTGCATCAAATTTGCAGTCATCCACCCTGCAATCTCTTTCCTGTATCATTAGAGAAAAACTTTTATTAATAATATGACACAGGGATATAATATATTGATACAGTTTGAAAGAATCAGTGAAATAGACATTACATGAAGTTGATGTATGGATGAATATATTGATTTCAGTATAACAAGAAATAATTCTTCCATCTGAATACAGGGACAGAATCCAAAATACTTAATTTAACAAGTGAACATATAAATACTATCTTTGGACATAGAAAGGTAAAAACATCACAGGGAGGAGAACCTTAATAAGAAAATCCTCATGTGTTTTACATTATGTCCCCATTCTACTAGATGTCAATGCTAATGAATAAAAAATCCTTAATGGGGAAATTCATAAAAAATATATGCATACATGAAAGACCATGGAATACATGGTAATGAAAGACCCAGAACTTTCCTGACATTCTCGTGTTGGTATGTGAAACCATTCCTAATATTCATATATGACACATTCATAATGATGGATTATATAATATTCACACACATTATAAAAATCATGTCAGGGTGGAGCTGCAAATCTATAGAAGAGAATAAGCCAGAATAGGAAAGTCAAATGTCACATGATTTCTCTCATATTTGGAGTACAAAAGACAAACCGAATGATTGCAATGACATAAAATTAGAAGGGAGAATATATGTGAGAAAATGAAGAGTAACTGAAGGAGAAAATAAATTTTAAAGAGGGAACAAGGTTGTTTGAAAGAGACCAATGTGTATTTCAGGCATATATGCACATGTGTTTTGCCTAATTCGGGCATGCCGTAGGTGGCTTAAATGTATTTCATCATCGAATCCTCACAATACTCATTAATTAGGATACTGAGGCACGGAGCAGTGAAGCTGCTTGGATACAATTAATATTTACCATTTAAAAAGAATCAAATTATTAAGCAGATCAGATAGATCAAGTGAAATTAAAATGCAGATTTTAGAAATATATTTAAATGTATATTGTACAGGATTTTTAGGATTAGAGTATGAATAAATCAAGACAAGAGCCTCAGTATTTTCATAGGGGAAATGTTATGAATAGATTATGAGAACAAGAGTAACTACATAAAAGTTTCACTTCATTATGTCCATAAACAGTGTTTTTCTCTGAAGCCAATGTAATGACAAGAAATCACATGAATTAAAAAGATCATATACAAGAAATCATGAGAACACTGGAGAAATTCTGGCGAATGTCTCGTACAGACACTGGAATGAAACTGTTCATTCACTTCATAATGCGTTTCACATACTCATTGGCCTTGCTGTCTTCTAAATGAAACTTCAATCTGTCAATTTACCTGCAGTGTGGTTGTGGGGAAAACACTTTGTTCTACTATCAGCAGGATATTTTCTTTCATCTAAATCAAAAATTACATCTGATTTGCAGCATTCCCTTCTTGTTGAGGAGAAAGCAAGAAAGTAGATAACTGCATTCATGGGAAGAAATATGCATGATGACAAAGTCTATGGGAGACCATGGAGAAGAAAACAGATGAACTAGACAAGAAGTCAGACAAGGTGTTCAGCAGCAAAATGGTGAAAGAGTTTTTAGATTAGGTGGAAATCTACAGTATTTTCCCAAATTTTGAAGTTCTCAGGGCAATTGTGTGCTTCTTAAATTTAAAAAAATTGTAGAATCATTAGGATTTCAAAAAGGATAAATGAGCCAGCTGTGAGAAAAAGAATGTACTGTGTGACAAACATTTAGTTAAAATAAATCAATAAACAAGATTAAATGTGGCATGAATTTGGTTTTTGTTTGTGAAAACAAAATATATATAAAGATTAAAACATAGGATAACAAGAAACAAAATATGCATCTCTTGCAAAATGTAAAGTTACCCCAGTATTGAAGGAAAAAAGAGAGAAGGCAGGGAAGGTGAAGGAGAATAAAGACATGACATGAGCTATATACATGTACCAGTTCTCTCCAAGACTGTACCCATGTACTCCATACATGTACTAGTAAAACTGAAAACATGTCTCCAGGAAGAGAAAGACATGCCTGCCAAGAACCTGCCATATTGGGTCAAGGGGGTTCGAACCAGAAGACAACTAGCCTGCCTTCCTAGTGAGTGGTGTGTGACTGGTGCAGCCTCCAGGAAGAGAAAGATGTGCCTCCTGAGAAGCCGCCATGTTGGGCAGGGAGGCCTTTCTTGTGAGTGGTACACGACTGGCGTGGACTCCAGGAAGAGAAAGATACATGCCTCCTGTCAGCCTACTGGCATGTGGGCTAAGAATCAAGGACAGCCTCCCCCACCACATAAGCAACCTGCTGGTTCAGAGGACTGGCTAAGTTGATAGCAGCTAAGGTACATGAAGCAACTAAATGCTTGTACTGTTTGTTTGATTTTGCAGGCCTGAGGACGGCATTCTGAACATCTCCTGGGAAGATGACAGTTTGCAATGTGGCAAATATGGGGGATTCCCTCTTATGTTATCTTTGAGGCCCAATATTTTTCTCACTGTTTTGCTTTATTCTGATGAATTTTTTTTGCTTTATTTCATATTCTGTTTTTATTGGTTTTATTCTGGGTTTTTTTTGGTTTGATTTTACTAGACCTGATGGAATGGTCAATTATTGTGAAGATAACAAGATACACTATAGTAGCTATTGTTTTCCTAGTATATTGCTTTGAATTTTTGTACCAGTTCTGCTGTTTGGTTTTGATTGACTTTGTTACGTTTTCTTGGATTTTACTATCTTTAAAATAAAATTTAAAAAAAACTGAAAACAGATAAAGAACTCATAATCTTCAGTAAAGCTGTTCCCACATGCAAAAATGTAAGTATCTCCCTAGTAGAGTGATAATAATTTGAAGTAACATTCAATATATTCTCGGAAGTATACTCATAATCCTTTTGTTCTCAAATCTATCACAAGCCTCATCATGATCAGATAATGATAATCATCTATAAAATATTTGGCATATCTATAAAGTCCATAAAGTTTAGGTCCCAGATTTGCTAAGTGTTTGGTGATTCAGTTACATTAAATCATGAAATAATTTTCACAGTTCTATTAGTGAGTGATAAAAAGTTTTTATATAAATGTCAATGAAATTTCTTTGAATAGTTGTGCTGCATATGAATGAGCCAGAGCAGAGGCTGAGGGACACAGCAGCGTGAATCCTCGACAATGTTTGAAGCATTACGTATAGGATTGAAGGTAGGAGCACCACTTTCTCTTCCTCATATAGATTTTAAGGCTTCAGAATTTTTCTTTTGTACCCCTAATTTCCAAACCCTAAATTTTCTTAGTATCCTCAAAAGGCTTTAATCATTTTTTTATGTTTAACTCTGAAAATTTATTGATAAATTCTTTTTTAACATTAGTAGAGAAATAGATGCTATATTTAGTTCTTATTAGTGGTAAGTCAATAAATAGTTTAGTTTACAATTTCATCATAATTTTTAGTTCTCCTCTAATTAAGATTGCTGCATAAGTACTTTTTATGGTGTGCAAATATCTAATTTATCCTGGGTGATAGTACTGTACCTGTGTCCCATGATATAAACAGAGTCGCATGGCTGTCACTGTATCTGTGGAAGCCAGCATTCAGAATACTTCTGTGACATTCACAGTATGAGAGTACATTCCCAGAATATGTCATTGCTGGGATCATATACTGTTCCCAAAATTAGCAATGTATTGAATCTTGGGGCCATGAGAAAGGAGTATGGTTAGCCACACCCAAATTACATCACTGCAAAGCAAGTACACCAAAGAAAAGCAACTAAAGGATTTGCATAATAGCAATAAATTTGTTATACTATAAGCACCCACACAACCGCACCATAAACCAATCAGACACAAATCAACAAACAGAACAACAACAACAACAACGAGGATGGGGGAAATAGGCAACAAAATACCTTTGAAAACACCAAAATTCCCTGAAGCCAATCAAAGAGGCAGCAATGCAAATAATTGTACAGTGATCCCTACGATTAAGAATTTAAGTTGTTTTTCAATTTTGAGGAAGTCAACTGCATTTTTGTTTGCTTGGGGAAGATGACTGTGATTCATATTTATCATTCAATGTGGAGTTTGGAAACCAAAGCAAAATTTTGGGAAATGCTTTTTTTTCTTCTTGAACCAATCTTTCTGCAAAGAAAATTTTTTAAAAAACCAAGGTGTTTCTGTATAAGCCATCCACCTGAATTACTGAAAGCATAAGAAGTAGTTAGAGAAAAACTCAAAGATATACTCAGCAGCAGTGGAGAATATCTAACTAAACATATACTGGAACTAGGAACAAAAAGACTACTTGATCTCTCAGAAGACTTAAACGGATGGCTGGATGAGTTAAGTAGAATGATACAAAGCATTAATGGTGAGTTTAGTATAAAACCACAGTGAATAAAAAGCTTTCCTCTAGAAATCCAGGAGATTAAAAATCATATTGAAAGCATAGGCAGCACTATAGATGAATGTAAGGACACAGTTCCAGGACCGGGATACAGTGATAACCTTGAGGTAAAAGCACTCAGAGACACATTATAAACAGCAAGAGGATACAAAAACTGTTTCAACTACTGCAAGAACATTCAAGAAAGACTAATCTAAGAATGAAATATGTGAAAAATTAGAATGCAACAAAAATGGCATAAAAACCTGTTCACAGAAATAATGGTAGAAAACTCCTAAGATTTAGAGAAAGAAACATACAGATACTTCAGGCATAGAGAACACTAAAGAACCTGAAACAAAAGAAAGTCTCTGTTTGACACATTATACTCACAATTCAAAAGTCCAGGACAGATACAACATCTTAATAGCTTTCGATGAGAGGCAACAAATCACAGGTAAACCCTTAGAATTCAAGGAGGCATTTCTATAGAAACTGTAAATTCCAAGAGGTTTGGGAATGAAGTGTTTCAAGCTCTAAAAGATAGCATCTTCCAACCATAATTTAAGTATCATTATTTTCCCTTAAAACTTGATGGAATAATAAAATATTTGCATGACATGGAATGTTTCAGGAAATGTATGAACTCCAAATGAGCGTGTCAAAAATTTCTCAAGATTACCCTAGAAAGAGTAAATGAAGTCAACAATACCAAAGTCAATAATGAAGTCAATAATACCAAAAGATTGCATACAACTGGTGCAGTGAACAGCCAAGTCAAAGGAGAAATGAGGGTGTCAGCAAGAGAGAAGTAATGCGATGGGATGAGTAAGTCAGTAGCTCTGGAACAATTCTCAGTGTGAATGCTGTGAATTCCCCAATCAATCCACAGATTGAGACACTGGATCATGACTGATAACAATATGTAACATTGTTCAAAGTTATTCACAGAAAAAACCGAAGAATGGAAACAATATTCCATGTAAAAGGAATCTGGAAAAACAACAGTTGCTAATCTAATTTCAGACAAAATTTTTGCATGCTTAAAATGGTAAACAGAGGCAAACATTTCACCACTTATCACTAAAGAGAAAAATTTAATGAAAGAGCTCACAATTATGAACATGTATGTGCCAAATATCAATGGATCCAATTCATATTAAAAAAAACTATTATAGACATGAAAAATCAGATGAATACAAATACAGTATTAACAGGGACATCAATACCCCACTGTCACAAATGGACAGGTCAGCTACAAGAAAAATTAACAAAGAAATCCTAGAGTTGAAACAAACCTTTGAAAATATGGTCTTAATATATATCTACAGAGTGGTGCATCTGATAACCAGAGAATACACATTCTTCTCTTGGGGAATTCACACCATTCACACGGAGAATTGTTACTGAGTTACTGACTTACTCATCTCATCACATGTGACTTTCTCAAATGGATCCCACACCCTCACAAATAGAGCATGCTTAATACAAGCACAAGAATTCAATTATCTCATGCATATCATCAGATCATAACGCAATGCTAGTATGAATCACACATAAAATAAACCACATAACTTATGCAAAATTATGAAAGACAAATTATATCCTCTTATGTAATCAATAAGTCATTGATCAAATTAAAGTAGAAGTTGGAAAGTTTCTACAGCCAAATTGTAATGCCAGTAAGATATACCAGAAACTATGAGATGCACTTAGTATAGGCTTTATAAGAAAGTTTATAGCAGTGAATTTCCACATCAGAAAAATAGAAAAAACTGAATTAAATGACTAAATAATACACTTCAAGGTTAAAAAAAAAAAAAAGAACATTCCAAATCCAAAACTCATATGAGGAAGGAAATCATCGTGATCTGGGCAAAAATTAATGAATTTAAGATGAAAAACCAATACAAAGAAAGAATGAAATGAAGAGTGAGGTCTAAACATTTAAACACAGCAGACAAACCTTTAGCTAAACATAGGTAATCTTAAATCAGAATGGACTTTGTTGAGATCCAGAAGATTATCAGTATCTATTTTGAGATCCTGTACTTTAATAAAATATAAAATTCATAGCAAATGGATAAATTCCTAGACACCTTCATACTATCAACCCTGACAAATATAAGTATCAGTGAAATTGAAGTAGTAATAAAAAAATACTTACTAACAAAAGCACATGTTCTCACATGGTCAGTGCTGAATTCTATAAATATTTAGGGAAGTACCTAACACCAGTACTCCTCAGACTCTTAATGAAATAGAAGAGGAAGCAGTACTCCCAAAGTTAATCCCTGAAAAAGTGTTACACTGATTCCAAAATGAGAAAATGCCCCAATCAATGAAGAGAAACCTGGGTGAATCTCTGTATTGAACACACAAACACAAAAGTCTCAGAGATACTGACAATTAGAATGGAGCAAACCTTCCAAAAGCTAACATAATATTCAAAAATCCCAGGATAGTTCAACATACTCAAATCAATAAAGCAAAATATTTTGTACAATATGCCAAGGTTCAAAACTACATGATCATCTCAGTGGACAGAGATAAAGCATTTGACAAAGTCCAACACCCACTTAACACCCACTTAACACACACACGCGCACACACACACACAAACCTACAGAAAATTACAATGCACATCTTTATATGAATCAGATAAAAGACATCTCTGATAAACCACTGGCCAAAATCTTACTAAATGTGCAGAACATGAATTTTTTCTTATTAAATCAGGATCAAGAGAGGATGACAAATATCACCACTTGTGTTTAATATAATTCTGGAAACATTAGGAAGTATTATGGGGCAAAAGAAAGAAATAAAACTAATATGGGTAGAGATAGAAGATGTCAAACACTCAATATTTTTTCATGATAACATTTTCTACATGATAAACACCAAGAATTCCCCAAAAAGACTTCGCGAACTATCTGCCAAATTTGATGGCATTCTAGAACACAGAGACAACACTCAAAAACCAATAATGTTCCTGCACACCAATACCAAACTGTGTGAGAAGGAAATTAGAACAAAATACACTTTACATTTCCATCAGGAAAAATAACACACTTTCAAGTTAATGTAGCATAAGACCTGAAAGATCTGTATAATGCAAAGTATGTTAGTCGTAAAAAATTAAATTGAAGAAGGTATCAGAATATGGAAAGATATCCCCTGTTCCTGAATTGTCAGAAACAATATACTTAAAAATATGCCTTCAAAAACTGTTATTTAGATTTCATGTTATCCCAGTTAAAATAGCAATAACATTCCTTGCAGAAATTGAGAAAGCAACCCTCAAATTTGTACAGAAGGAGAAAAGACCAAGAATAGCCAGTGCGTTTCTAGGCAACAAGAGAAAGACAGGGGGTAGCACAACCTTGGACTTCAGGTTGTACTACAAAACTATGGTGATAAAAACAGCATCTTCTTGTTTATAAAACAAACTCATTGATCAGTGAAACAGAATAGAACGCATAGAAACTGCTTTAATCACAGTCAGCTACATTATTTATGAAAAAGGGGCCATATCCTTTGTTGGAGGAAAGATAAGCTGTTTAACAAATGGTGCTGGGAAAACTGGCTATCCATATGCTAAAGCTCAAGTCCAATTCTCTCACTATCTAGTAAGCTTAAAACATTAGAACCTAAACTTTGCTTCTGCTAGAAGTGAAAATAGGTAAAAGTCTTGCAGACACAGTTGAAGTCTGAGGCCTTTGAAACAAAACTAAAGTTACAAAAGAAATAATAAAAAATAACAATAAATGATATCCTATCATAATACCAAGTTTTTGTACAAGAAATGATACCACCAACAGACTGAAGAGATGACCTATATACAATGGGCGAAAGTTTTGCCAGCTACTCCTGAGTCCAAGGAATCAAATCTAAAATATATAAAGAATTCAAACAAATCACACATCCCAAAATAAAAGATCAAATTAAAATTGAGAATGTGAGATGGATACACATTTTTTGGATAAAGAAATACAAAGGGCCGATAAAACAAGACAAAAAAGTTCAACATCACCAGCCATGTGAGAAATGCGAATTATAAACACACTGTGATTCCATCTCACTCTTCAAAGAATGGTTACCATCTGGACATCAAACAGTAAGAAATGCTGGTCAGGTTGGGAGAGAAAGGAGCCCTTCTCAGATACTGATGCAGCAGGGACCTAATGAAATCACTATGGAAATCTCTATGGTGGCCCATCCAAAAAATTAATGTGGAAATCCCATTTGATCACCCTATTCCTCTTCTCAGTATCTTTCCTTCTGCATTAACGACATCATACCACAGCGATGCATGCAGGCCCATGTTTACTGCAGCATAGCTGATAATGTTAAAATTCTGGAAATTGCCCGTAAGTTTTTCCACAAATGAATGGATAGGAAATAAAGGTTTTACCTATACTGGAATTCTACTCTGCCATAAGAAATGGTAAAGTTGGCTGTTTTTTCAAAAAATGCATGCACCTTGAGAGTATAATGTAAAATTGCTTGTTTTATCTTATAAGAAAACGTAAGAAATAATGTGAAAAAGACAGAGAGAAAAGGCTGAGGTAGGCAGAGTGTTGTGAGTTCGAGGCCGGCTTGGGCTACAACGCGAGCGTAAGGCCGGCCTGAGCTACATAGTGTGACCCTGCCTCAAAAAACCAGGGCCGGGAGTTTGGCTCAGTGCCTTAAGCGCCTGCCCTGGCAGGCACGCGGTTGTGAGTTCAATCCCCGGTGCTGCAAAAAAAAAAAAAAAAAAAAAAAAAAAAAAAAAAAAAGACAGAGAGAAAATAAACATTGTAATCCAATGCATGCAAAAATCAATGTACCTAAAAGTCTATCTTGACTTAGTGCAATTCTTTTCAACCTTTTACATGTTCTTAGGCTTATTAATGTAGTTTTCCACCTGTGCTAATTAATTAATATGTGCTAATTAACTTTATAAGTCATCTTGAAAAATAAATGTATCTGATGTTCAAACATATTAGGGTTGTGTCTTGGTTACTTTTTACTTGTTGCTGAGACGAAACACCTGACACACAAACTAGGGAAGGAAAGGTTTATTTAGCTTACAGTTTTTGGAGGTTTCAGTCCACAATTAGCTGGTTCCAAGGCAGGGTGGCATGGCACAGGAACAACACTTCAACGCAGCAGCACAGCAAAAGCAGCCAGAGTTAAAGGGGGCAAGAGCAAGCTTCTTTTCCTCCCTTATATAGTACACAGGACACCCCCACCCACCCAGGGTGGGTGTAGCATTCACAAACATCCTTGCCTTTCTTTGCATAGGATGAGGATGTTTACCAAGTAAGACCCCTGGCTCCCTGCTGAGTCTCCCAGTTAAACTTCTGACCTTCTCAAATTGTAACAATGACCAGGTAACTGTGCTCTACACCCCAGGATGTAGAGCTGCTGAGTTACTTAATTAAGCTGCTAGACTTCTCAAGTTGACACAATGTATAAACCGTAGCAGGTTGCAAGGAGAGTGGAAAAAGGAAACTAAACTGTCCATGAGAATCCAGGCAGTGACTAATTTCTGTTTTCATTTCTCAGGAAATCAAATTTATTCACAAAAGTGTGATTCCCACCAACAGAGAGAAGGAAAATGCGGTACCCTTAAGAGCAATAGGTATTGAGTTCTCCCTGATTCACAGGTAAATTTGAAAAGTGTGGTGGTTGCTGTAAATAAGTATTTTACACACTCAGCTGGTTGCTGGATAAAAACATGAAAGACATTGATGAGTTACTGGTTAGACCTTGTTTTTAGCCCTGGTCAATTCATTACAAAATACAAAGCACAAAATCTAATTCATTACAAAATAAATATCTTAGGCATCACAAGCGTGGGTCTGGTTTTCCATCTTAGATAGACTTGACAGATTTTCTCTGCCATGTGTAGTTTTCCCTCAGTTTCTAACAGTGATTCTTGAATCTCCATCACATCCCCACAATGCCTCATTGCCTTTCCTCAAACGATAAAAGTAGACCTCTCTCTAACATGCTTGGAAGTCATCAAGTTCAGGTATTTTATCCGTGAGCGAGACAAAACAAGGCACTGCCTCTCTCGTTGTGGTCAGCCACTGGCAACAGCTCTCTCACTTTAGTCCTTAAAATGACTTCAGGAACTGACAGAAGTCCATGTGCCCTTATTTTGCTGTCAGGTACTGCCATGGTGCTTTACAACAAAATTGCTTGGAAACAATTCTCATGAAAACTACTATGGATGGGGCATAAATCTCTTTGCTCCACTGAATAATTTACACTAGTAGCAGTTAAATTCTTACAGTATGTTTTGTATTAAGTATGACTACTCTAATAACTTACTTTATGTTTATATGCATACCTGTGTGTGCATGTGAGAAATGGCATACTCCCAAGTGTCAAGATAAACAAATGCATTTCATGTCCTATTAAATCAATGTCTTGATTTACATGAGGATTAATTTCTTGATTTTCTTTGTGGTATCTGAACAAAGTACGGACTCATTTAATCCTCCAACTAAGTTTGGTATTCCCAAAGCATTAACCTGTTTAACCAGTGACAAATGAAGTTAGGGAAAATTTTAACATGATAAAGTTATTCTTTGGAAAAGTGATATAAATTCACTGTTAATTTCCCCTGCTTGAATCTTTGCTCCAATTTTATAAAATTAATAGAAGCAATCCAGGTGAATCTGGGATATTATTTGTTATTTTCATAATCAATCCCAATACCAGGATTACAAGGTCTTCTTATGATCCTGTTTTCATGTCTCTGCCCATTTCATTGCACAGTAACTTATTTAACAAACACTTAGCGTCTTATTTACTTTTCTCTTGTTGCTGAGACAAAATATCTGATGTCCAAAATGAAGGAAGGAAAGGGTTACATAGCTCACAGTGTGTAGAAGTTCCAGTCCATACTCAGCTGGCTGCAAGGCAGGGTGGCGTGGCTGAGAGGCAGCCATTCATGGCCTCAGCAGACCCCAAAGTGACAAGAGTAAAACAAGGAGAGCACCTTTCTTTCCCTGCCTTATATTGGATGCCTGCTACCTGCCCCAGGGAGGGTACAGTGCTCACACCACCAATGCCAGCACTAGACAATGCATCAATCATAAATGCTACTTTCAGATGCCTTCTAAAGCCCACCCCCCAAGACCTCATTAGACTTTGGTGGGACATGCAGAAACAAACGATAACATAACTAAACATATTTCTTTGTCTCTAGTTAACTTTCACTACTAGACTCCCAAAACAGGGCCCTCCATATACCTACAACTGGTGTGGCTGCACCTTGAAGCATAGACCTAGATAGATGATCAATACTGCCAGATAATAATGGTGTATTTCTCAGTTCCAGTATGAGAATCTTAAGTATAGTTGGATCTGTGAAATTTATATAATACATATGTTAATGCAGGCTGGTAAAACTCATGCCATTTCACTGTTTTTATCAAAAGTAAGGAGTGTGTAATTCTACATGTGTTGCATTAGTTTGCACTCTCTGAAACGTCAGAAATACTGCCAATAAAAGCTTGAACAAGGCCACATTCCATCATGCTTTCCCTTTAGCTTCCTGGGTCCTGGAGATTCTGTCCTCCACCCAGTAAAGCAGAAGGTCCAGCACCACACTCTGGGAGTGAGCCCTCACTAGCTGTACAGAGGATCGAGCTCTGCCAAGCTCAGCATCCCAGCAAAATCTATCAAGGGAATTCCCAGCCAGCCTCACAGGACAGAGAGGTACCAAGCCCAGCCAGCCCAGAGCCCTGGAGCCTTTCATCAGGAAACAGCCTATGTAGCTGCAGGGCCTTGGAGAATTTGAGCTCTGCACATTAGAACACAACGTGCGAGGTCCAATGTTCAGGGGTGCGGCCATATCGAAGGTCCTGGAGGTTGTGAACCAGCCCAATCAGGACCAAGGTCCCAGCACCATATGCTGGGGGCATACCCAGTCTTGCCCTAAGCTTCAGAGGCTCTGACCTCCTCACTTCCAGACTCAAGGTCCTGGTGGTGCCACATTCTGGGGTGTGTTCTGCCTAGCCACCTGGGTCCAAGAGATTCTGAACTCCAGACAATCAGGCACAAGGCCCCAGAACCACACTCTACGGGTGCATCTCAGCTAGCCACCTGGGTTGCAGAGGTTCTGAACTCTACACAGCCAGTTTCTAGCCCCTGCTGAAAAGTTCCAGGGTTGTGCCCCTGCAAGCTACAGGGAGGACAAAAACTTTGTCCACCCCAGCATTCCAGAACAACCCAACAACATAGATCAGGGGTACACACAGCCAGCCTCACAGACCAAAAAGCACAAGGATCCAGCACCATAGTCTGGGGGTGTGCCCCAGGTAGCCACAGGGATATTGGAGGATTCAAGCTCTACCCAGCAGTGTTCCAGTGCAGCCCATTGGGAGGTTGCCTGGCCAGCCACACAGGTCCCAAAAGTAAATGACAAAATGAAAGAGCAAGAGGCAGTCTCAGTCCCTCAGCCCACCAAGAAAAAAACCAAGACATACTGGGAAATGGAAGGCACTGGGAATCACACGACTGAAATTTCTGAAATGACAGCAAATGAAGTAAAAAAAAAAAAAAAAAAAAAAAAAAAAAAAAAAAAAAAAAAAAAAAAAAAAAAAAAAAAAAAAAAACTCCATGAAGCTATAGAGGAAATCAGATCAGAAAATTCTCTCACATAAAAAATGAAATGACAAACATTATGAAGGAAATGCTGTGTGTATCTAAAGAAGATCAAGATAAAAAATAGAAGAACATAAAATGATGGAACCTTTGAATGAATAAAATAAGACACAAATAGAATGCATGAAACAGATTTAAAGGGAAATTCAGGAAATGAAAAATTCAATTGAAACTTGGCAAAAACTCTTTTTTTTTTTTTTTTTTTTTTTTTTGGTGGCACCACAGCTTGAACTCCTAACATCATGCCTGCCAGACAGGCGTTTAAGCCACTAAGACAAACTCCCGGCCCTGGTATTTTGAGGCAGGGTCACACTGTGTAGCTCAGGCCGGCCTTGTACTCATGTTGTAGCCCAAGCCGGCCTCAAACTCACAATGCTCCTCCTACGTCAGCCTCTCGAGTGCTGGGAGTAAAGGCGTGTGCCACCACACCCGCTGGCAAAACCTCTTGAATGAAGCTGAAGATACAGTCTCAGACCTCAAAGATAGCATGGAAACTTACGATCACCAAAGAAAAGATCTCCTAATAATAACAAGGAACCAGGAAACAACAATTGAACCGCTGCAGCATGACGCCAAGTGAAACAACATAAGATTAATAGGCATAAATGAAAAAGCAAGGGTCAATACGAATGACCTGCAAAGACTATTTGCAGAAATAAAAGCACAAAATTTTCCAAACATGGGAAGAGTATCTGATTTCACATAAATGAAGAATAGAGAACCCCAATTAACCATAACCAAAATAAATATTCACCCAGACATACAGTAATTAGGGTATCAGAAATACAGCACAAGAACAAAATACTAAAAGCTGTCAGAGAAAAGAAAGAGATCACCTATGAAGGAAAGCCTATCAAAATCATGGCAGACTACTCAACACAAACCTTCAAGTCAAGAAGAGCTTGGAATGAAGTATTTCAAATCCTGAAAGGAAACAACTTTCAACCCAGATTGATGTATCCTGTAAAACTATCTTTAAAAATTGATGGAGAAGTAAGATACTTTCATGACAAAGAACAGCTTAACAAATTTATGGCCACCAAACCAATGCTATAAAGAGTACCAAAAGACACTCTAGAAAGAGACAAATATAACTACAATCTTAAGAACAACAACAAAAGGAAACCACTAAGCAAGGCAAATAATTAAACAGAAAATGTAGAAAACCAACAACAGAAAGATACCATGAGAGGAATGAGTCAGCACATATCAGTTATATCAATCAATGGAAATGGTCTCAACTCACCAATAAAAAGAAACAGGCTGGCAGATTGTGTTCAAAAACAAAATCCAACAATATGCTGTGTACAAGAAACACATTTCACTTAAAAGGAAATTCACAAACTAAAAATTAAAAAGGATGGAAAACAATACTCCATGCAACAGGAACCCGGAAAGAGCAGGGGTAGCTATTTTGTTTGCAGACAATGTGAACTTCAAACCAAAAATGATCAAAAGAGATAAGGAAGGTCACTACATACTTGTAAGGGTAAAACTTCAAGAGAAAGATATTACAATCATAAATATACATACAACAAATATGGGAACACCCAACTATGTAAAATAAATCTTCATAGACATGAAAAACCAAATAAACAATAACACAATCATAATGGGGGACCTTAACACCCCACTGTGACATAGGGACAGCTCAACCAAACAAAAAATCAGCAAAGAAATAACAGAACTGAATCAAACTTGTGAACAAATGGACCTAGTAGATGTGTACCGAGTGCTCCACCCATCAACATCAGAACACACATTCTTCTGAGCTGAACATGGGTCATTCTCTAAAATAGATCATATACTGGTCCACAGAACATGCTTAAGTAAATGCAAATGAACTGAAATAAGTCCATGTATAGTATCTGACATAGTGCAACAAAATTGGAAATGAATGACAAAAAACCCCATAAGAACCCCATAAATACATGAAAATTAAATAATACTCTCCTAAACAATCAAAAGATCACAGAAGAAATTAAAGAAGAAATTAAACAATATCTACAATTGAATAAAAGTGCAAATACAAATTACCAGAACCTGTGGGGCACAATGAAAGCAGTCCTCAGAGGGAAATTTATAGCACTAAACTCCCACACCAGAAAAATGGAAAGAACACACATAAACAACCTAATGGTACACCTCAAACTTCTAGAAAAAGAAGAGCAAGTCAAGTCCAAAGCCCAAAGAATGGAGGAAATTATAAAGATCAGAATAGAAATTAATGCAATTGAAACTAAGAAAACAACACAAAGAATTTGTCTTTCTTTTCTGTGTCTTTTTTTCTGTTAAATAAAAAAACTTGTACAAATTAGTGAACATTAATTAGTTTTCTCAGAGGCAGGACAAGATGGCGGAACAGTAAACAGCAGAGTAAATGGCCTCCCTGAAAGATACTGTCCAGATGCTGGAATATAGCAACATGGGAAGGATAAACAGGAGGGAGGCGGGTCCTCCGGACTCAAGAAGAATCTAAAGCGAGAATTGAACCCCACAGAAAGAGTGGAAAGAGGCACTTAGACAGGGAGGGTGGTGGCTGGCGGCGCCTCTGCCTGGAGCTGGACCCTCTCTCTGAAAGGTGTTCCTGGAATCTGGGGACGCACAGTCCGAGAGCTGTGGCCCTGGTCCTGGTGGCAAACCTGGAGCCCTTAGCCCAGAGAGATGGCATCGGAGGACAGAGACAGTGAACAGGGGGAGCCGACCTGGAGAACTGTGAGTGGAGGTCCTCACCTACAAAGGAAAACCCATCAGAGTCACGACAGACTTCTCAACACAAACCATCAGGTCCAGAAGAGCTTGGAGTAAAGTATTCCAAGCCCTGAAAGAAAACAACTTCCAACCAGATTGATGTACCCTGCAAAACTATCTTTCAAAATCAATGGAGAAATAAGATACTTCCACAACAAAGAACAACTAAAGAAATTTATGACAACCAAGCCAACCCTACAAAGAATACTGAAGGACATTTTAGAGAGAGATAAAAAGTCCACAGCTCCAGAAACAGTGGCAGAGGGACACCACCAAGTGGGGCAGACAATTAAGTAATCCATCATCGAGATTTGAGTCCAGTAATGCCTTCAATGAGCTGTTTAGTTTGATCTTATTCTATCTCAATCTGTCTAATTTTACTATATATGATGACATAGACAGCTATTCCAAAGATAACAAAATATATTATGATAGCCTTAATTGATGTTTAATCACCTTGTTTTGAAACCCTGTATTGCTTTCATTGTTGTTTTGAGTGATTTTAACCTATTTTGGTTTGTTTGATTGTATTATAACAGATGATATAGGCAATCGCTTAGAAGATAATATTAGGCATTATAGAAATCAATGTCGTATTACTATGTATAGCTTCCATTATTTTATTTATTATTGGTTTTATTCAGTACTATTTTGCTTGATTATATGAGGCCTGATGGTATGGGCAGTTATTTTGAAGATAACCAGAGGTATTACAAGGGGAAAGTAGGAAGGAAGGAAGGGAAAAGGAAAAAGACATAGATTTATATGTGGGTATACATAAGATGGTCAAAATGACTATACTACTAAATTCCATCTCTCTCCCCCATCTTTAAATCTCTTTTTCCCATTATTTTATTAGTATTATTACTCTTCAGTTATGTTTTTCACATGTAGTGTTTATATTCAATTTGGATATTTATAATGTGTACGTGGCGTATTGTAAATCATCTTTACCCTTCTCCCTTTGCTGTTCTGTGACTTCTGGACCTCTTCACAATTGCAAGAGTTCAATGCCATTTCTTTTCCTCTATGATTTTTAAATCTTTCCTTTAATTTTACTTTTCCTTAGTCAAGTGAGATACCATGCACTGTTTAAATTCTGTGTCTGTTTTAATTCCCTCAATATCAAATTTCCCACTTGTATCTATTTTCCTAAAAACACCTCGAATGCATCAATCTTTAAAGCAGAGAAGTATTCCATTATGTACATGTGTCACATTTCCTTTTTATAAGCATCTATTAATGGACATACAAGTTGGTTATTTGTTTTAGCTGTTATGAATTGTGCTGCTGTAAACATTGGTATGTGTGTGCGACTTAATATGACACATGTAAGATTTTTGGAAAAACACTTAGAAAGGGAAATTGGGTCATATAGAATTTCTAGTTTTACTTCTTTGAGAAATCTCCATTCTGCTTTCCATAAAGACTGCAGGAATTTACATTTCACCAACAATGTAGACTATACTATATATACACGCACACAGACATGGTCTCAAGATGCATCCATTTACCTATAAAAGTCTCTAGTTTCTCTTTCTTTTTACTTGAGTAGAGAATTATAAAACAATACCATATCTTTCATATTCACTCCTAGGTTTATGGGAATTGCTCATACAAAAAAAGCCATGAAAAATAAAATCTGCCAAGAAAATGTATACATTTTTCAGGAAAGGAAAAACTTTTACCAAGATTTTCATATTTTTACCTATGGGGGACTTGAAAGATATCGTTTATCATAGAAACCACACTATACTGCAGGCGTTTACAAAAGAAATTGAAAACGCATGTCAGAAATCTCAATGAACACTTTGACCAAGGTTATACATGCAGGAGTGCACAGTACTCATAATGGCCTGGAAGCTAATCACCACTATTTGGAGAAACTAATGTAACTGTAGAAGCTGAAGATAAATTTTATTAATCTCATGATGTCTCAATAAATGAGTACTACAGTATTTATCCAAAAGTCTCTTCGTAAATCATGAATATATAATAATGGTGAATCCATTTGGTTTTTTATTTTAAAGACAATAAAACCAATCAAAATGTAACAGAAGAAAGCCCATCAAAACAAACCACTGTAAGTGATATAGGACTTCAAAATAATAGGAAATCAACAATGTTTACTAAAATGCCTCTGGTTGTCTCCAAAATACCTGCAGATAACTTTAGACAGAGTAAAAATCAAACAAAACAGAAAAGAACAGAACCAGTAAAAACAAAACATTGAATGCAATAAAGAACTTCAAAACAAGATAATAGTACGTCCAAAATGGCTACCATAATATATCTTGTTATCTTTGAAATAGCTGCCCATGCTATCAGATATAATAAAATCAAACTAAACAAAACAGAATGAAACCCAACCCAACAGAACAATAAATATGATATAGGACTTCAAAACAAGATAATAGGGAAATAACAATGGTTACCACCTTCAGAAGGAGAACCCCCATAGATGGTATATTGCATGTTGTTACCATTTGAATAGATGATATGACTACCAGCTTTACAGCTGCAAAGCCAGTGAAACACTAAACACTACAAGCATTGAATTGTATTTTACTCAATAGCTATCATCACAGCCTGTGTTTTTTTTCAGATCCATCAGTCGCTTATGGTGGGGGAGGGGGTTGGCTCTTCTTGTCTCCAAGCCCACGCACCAGGCAGGGCTGGCAGCTGGCTCTCCCCACAGGTACCCACATATGGTGCTGATTCACAGGGAGGGCTTACTTCTTGCTGACATCTTGTTCTCTTCCACTGCAGTCTGTGAATGGCACTGACTCAAAGGAAATGGCTGGCATCTGTCTGTCTGCCCCCCCAGGAGCCTGCACGTGGCACCACTTCATGGGGAGGGCTTGCTTCATGGTGCCTTCTTCTTCTCCTCCCCCACAGTCCACAAATCTGTGGTGAATTCTTTACAGGCACGTGTGTCTGATTTATTTCATTTCTGAGTATGGTTTCAAGGTGCATCTGTTTTTCTACAAATCACTCAAGCTTATTTTTCATTACAGCAGCATAGTGATTTTTAGGAGTATCCCTTAAAGAAGGTTTTGAATGGAAAGGTAAGTTGTCTCCAATTTTAAGATGCAAAATAGATTATAAATAATTTATCATTCCATGTCTTCCTAAAATCTCTTCATTATCCCTCAACAGGGCACAGAATTTTTTATGAATCTTTGTCACAAGGTAGACAGAACAAGGTGATGAATGAGGCTGCAATGTTTAGCTCATGCTTTATTACACCTGGCCGGGTCCTCACCCAATGCAAACATCATTGCAGTGAAGAGCATGGGAAGTGAGGCAATGTTTTCAAAACTATTCCAGGAATTCACTGTGAGAGAATAATAAATTTTACATGGTTTTGATATGATAGAATATATACACTCAAACAAAGAAAATTGAACCCAAGCATATATATATATATATGACAGTATATAAGATACTAATGATTTTCAGACCCAAAGTAACTACCTCACTGTCCAGAAAAACCTTGCTGGAATTCAGGTGTTTTAGTAAGTCATACTTGCACCTAACACTTTGTATCTTCTCTGAGTAGTTTTATCAGTTTGGTGTAAAATGCCTTCTCACTCACCTGTGGATGCATTGCCATTAGCAGTTTCCTGTACTGGTTCACTCACAGGTGAGACAAGATAAAAGCTGGAAAATTTGTGGACAGGATTTCAGACTTCTTAGAAGGTGATGGAGTGGTCAGCAGCACCAAATCGATCTCTCCAACATTTGCAATCCAGACACTGGAAAACAACAATTTCAGTAAGAAAGAACAAGGAAAATGAATTCCCGAGACCAAGGAAGGATCTGATGGTTAAACTGGAGTACATAGAGAAAATTACAACACAATCTACAGCAAAGAAAATGGAAGGTGCTACCTGCACTGTCTCCGGGCTCCTGGCTCACTGTTAGTAAGAAAGGGCAATGGAATCTACAGAGACCCAGTGAAAGCAGGTACCACAGGGTGATGTGTACCAGTGGGATGGAGCAGGTGATTCTCTGTGCTACAACTGCTGAAAAACTCCAGTTCTAGTGTGCTCCATATTCTTTGGAGACAGTGCTTTATCAGAGGTCATTTTATGGAGGGGCTGACTGAACCTGGCACTCAGAAGACCCTCAGGTTGGCTTCATGTTTCCAGTGTGAAACTCCACAGAGACTTGGTAAATGACAAGCCTTGGAGATGACCATGGCCAGGGAGCCTTGCTCAGAACAGCAAGAGACCCCAAGGGTAAATGACTCAGAACCTAATCTCATGGGCAAAGACCAGTTTGAGCCTGAATTCCTGTGCATGAGAAAATCCCAGAACCAGCCCCTACCCCAATCCCACAGCTGTCTTTTTGTTGAATCTCCAGCAGAGATCTGGGCTCTGACTGCCTCCTCTGAGCAGCAGTGATAGCAGAGTCATGCTGCAACTGGACACTGCCACAACCTAACCATAGGCTTGAAGTCGCAGCAAACCTTCTTTCTTCTTCCTCTGTTTTTGGGTTTTTAAAATTTAAACATTTGTTTGTTTGCTTGTTTTAATTGTTTGTTTTTCATGACTGTGAGCAAGGCTATAAAGAATTTTTAAATCCTTGGATTTTTTTTTTTTTTCTGTACTTGGCTCCTATCTTCTCCCCCAGTCTCCTGAATGTTGAATAACCTTTCCTTAACCTCCAGCCATGCGTGTAATCTAGTTTTCTTCTCTATTTCTCTATTTTGTCCACTTCTCATTTGTAAATTTTCTCCTGTTAATTACTTTGCTCTAGCGAGTGTGGTGGTGCATGCCTTTAATTCCAGCACTCAGGAGGCTGAGGCAGGATGATCTTTGTGAGTTCCAGACCAGCCTGGGCTAAAAGCGATTTCAAGACTTGCCTAAACTACAAAGTGAGACCCTGTCTCAAAAAATATGGACAGGAGCCGGGCGTGGTGGCGCACGCCTTTAATCCCAGCACTCGGGAGGCTGAGGTAGGCGGAATGTTGTGAGCTCGAGGCCGGCTTGGGCTACACGCGAGCACAAGGCTGACCTGAGCTACATAGTGCGACCCTGCCTCAAAAAACTAGGGCTGGGAGTCTGGCTCAGTGGCTTAAGCGCCTGTCTGGCAGGAGTGAGGTTGTGAGTTCAAACCCTGGTGCCACCAAAAAAAAAAAAAAAAAAAATACGGCCAGAGATTTAGCCTGCGGAGTAAGTGCCTATCTGGTAGGTTTGAGGTTGTGAGTTCTTTTCCCAGTACAAAAAAAAAAAAAAAAGACTTTGCTTTTATTTCAAACACTGTTTCATTCTTTGCTGTCTTTCAAAATTTCTGTTTTTTCGTTTTATCTTTCACAAAGTGTTAACTTGTGAAATTCTGTAGACCTCATACTTCCCCTAAATAAAAATCTATTAAACCAGCACTATCACCTCCTTCTCATATCATTGATATTTACTCTTGTTACAGGCAGCTGAGTTAGTTAGAAATATTATAGGCAGTCAGATAGGGTTGGGTCCTCAAAGCAGCCAGTGCAGAAGTTCAGATACCTGGTGACTTCTGAGGAGACAGGCACCTCCTGCTGTGGATCAGATCCCAAGACAAAAGATCAAGCAAATGCAACCATATCCTAAGAACTGATATTCTAAATAGTTCTCCATCACCCTGAGGAAGTCAGGAGTCAGCATCCCACTCCGTACAGGAACAGTCCCTGCTGTTAAGCATCTCTTATTACATGACTCGCTTCCCCATTTGTCCTTGACTTAATTTTACCTGAGCAATTAGTCTTATTGGTTGACCATAGTTATGTCCCACTTTATGCCCAACTTGCATGTTCCCATTTTTCCCTGCCTATGATCTGTCTAACCTCATGGTTTTACTCTATAAAAGTCCCTAGAAATGACACACTCTTTAGCAACCCGCTCGGGTCCCCTTCTGTCCCTCAGAAAGAAGTGTTCTTTCTTTCAATAAATATATTCTGCTCTTAACCTCTGTTGTTCATAAAATTCATTCTTGGATTTTAGAGAACATGAACTTGAGCCAGACATAGTAGGTTGAGAGTTTCCTTCCCCTCTATCACTCTGGGCTATGTTAGGGTAGATACCTTTGTGTCCTGTGAGGCTGGCCGGGCATTCCCAACAGATTGCGCTGGGACGCTGGGCTGGGCAGAGCTCGGGTCCTCACTGCAGCAAGCAAGGATGCACCCTGGATTGTGGCGAGGGGACCTTGTGCCTGGCTGGGTGGAGTTCAGAGCCTCCAGGACCCAGGCGGTTTGTGTAGCCCTACCCCCAAAGTGTAGAGCTGCTGGGACCTGGCACCTGACTGAAAAGAGTTCAGATCCTCTGGGCCACGTGGCTAGCCTGGGGGTGCCTCAAGCAGTTTGGGCTGGGGCCTTGCTCCTAGTTGGGAGGAGTTCTGAACCTGTGGCACACCTCTGAACTGTGGGAGTGGGGCTTGTGCTCTGATGGGTGGAGCTCAAATTCTCCAGGACCTGCTGGCCACTCCTGGAGGCCCTGGGCTGGGCTGGGCTGGGTGCCTTTGTGTGCTGTGAGGCTGGCTGGGCATTCCCCTGATGGATTGCGCTGGGACTCTGGGCTGGGCTGAGCTCAGATCGTCAGTGCAGCTAGCAAGCACGCACTCCCGGAGTCTGGTGGTGGCGCGGGGTGAGGGTGGGGGAGTTTGTGTCCGGCTGGGTGGAGTTCAAAACCTCCAAGACACAGGCAGATAGTCTGGACACGCCCCGGAGTGGGGTGCTGCCCGGCCTGGCGCCTGACTGCAAGGAGTGCAGAGCCTCTGGACCACGTGGCTAGCCTGGCCGCACCTCCAGCATGTTGGGCTGGG
>RJWM01025477.1:0-29300 GCA_004363535.1 Dasyprocta punctata | reverse complement strand
TGACCCCTGACCAAAACCTGAAAACTGGTAAGTATAAAAGAGTTTAGTGTGGGACGTTTGAAATTTGAGATATTTATTAGAAAAGCAAATGTAAAGATTGATCAAACAGACACATGTCAGGAGAGGGCTGAACTCAAAATGTGAAGGTGAGTTTGTCAGGAAATAGGCATAGGAATGAAAGTTATAGGGCTGGAGAGTTCATGGGGAGACAGAGAGAGAGAGACAGAGAGAGAGAGAGAGAGACAGACAGACAGAGAGACAGAAAGAGAGAGGCTCAAGTCTGGGGCCCTGGGGCTCCTCTGCTGGACCACAGTTCCCATGATCCTTTCTTTTTCATGGTTCCATCTCTGTGTGTGCTCAGAGATGAACAAATCCAACTTGTCTGACTTACACTTTTATCACATGTAATAAGGACATTAAATGATCCCTTTGATATAAAATTGCTATTAGGAAAAGTTAGATGGGGTAATGAAAGTGAAAAATTCTTTTAAGCAGTAGTTCTTAGTGTATTTTTAGAATGTAAGTTTTGTTATTCTCTAGTCTTTGTATGAACCTTATAGTTTGTATTACTTGTATATTATTTCTGATGCATGCAGGGGAAATAGTCTGACAGATAAAATCACTTTATGAAAGCACATATCCAATAGTAATACCAGTGACTAATGTAATTAAGTACGTCTGTGTCAGGCATCCTGTTAACAATTTTGTTCGTCTATCTTACCCAACACTCTGCAGGAGACATTATTATTTTTTCTTGCAAATGACAAAACCAAAGCACAGTCAAGGTCCCATAGTGAATGGGTATTTGGGCCATGGAACTAATATCCTTGTCATGACTCAAATGTTCTTTCCCCAATATCATAACACCTCTTTCTCATTCCCTTATAAGATTCCTGTCAGGGCTGGTCTCACTATTCCTTGTCTGAAAGTTGGCAAAATTTTCTCTCCTCATACTTCCATCCTACCAGGACCCCAAAGTTCAAGCAGTCTTTGCGAACTTCCTGGAGCACGCTAGGCCAAAGCATTTTGATTTGTTGCTCCTTCTTCCTGGAATATCCTTTCCTTTTTCTCTACCTTGAGAACCCCTATGAATTCTTCCCAATCCTGACAAACTCCTCGGTGTTTTCCCAAATCCAATTTATATGTTACCTCTACTAAAGAATATTCCTCAGGAGACAGTTATGGCTTAAGTCACATGATACTTTGTTCGTGTTTCTATCCCAACAAACAAAATCATTTTAAAAGGGTTTGACTCATGCCCCCATAAGACTACGATCCACTAGAAAAGGTTCTTTTGTCCTAATTTTGTAACCATCACAGTGCTAAGAGAAGTGACATGCCTGAAGCCACTCAACAGATTAAATCCTGGCACCTTGGATTAAGAAGTAAAGCTGTGTCTCATGGAATTTCTCAACAAATGAAGCCCAAAGACCTCATGCCACAATTGCCTGTTTTTTCATTTGCCATTCAGGGTCCTGGAACCATTCACCAAATAATCCTGCAGGTGGCAACAGAGGCCAAGGAAGATGAAGCATTCTGAGTGACCTCCAGAGTAGGAGAGGAGCCACAGAACTCCCTGAGCGCAGGGTCAAGATCATGTGAAGAAACCCAGGCAAGAGAGCAACGTTGTATTTGCCCATTATTTGTTTCTCAGAAACTATTTAGACATTTTAGTGTAAGCATTGGTCATAAAATTGGTGTGTGAGAAGGAACATGCAGTTAAAATAAGAGGAGAGCAAGTACTAGGATGCCATATATTTGGACAGAAAGGCAATGTATTCTACTATCAATTACAGAAAGTAGCAGAGGGTGGATCAGTCAGGGACATTGCCTCACTTTTTTTGCAGAGCTGTATCTCTATAATGTCAGCAGCAAAGGTGTCACAGTAGAGGTGGCATACAACTTGGATTTGGAAAAACACCTGGAATTTACCAGAGTTTGGAAAATGCTCAGGAGTTTGTCATGTTTGAGCACAGAGAAACAAGGTCCAGTGTAGATACACTGACCCTTTGAGGGTCTATATTTGTGGGTTGATGGCTATGTGGAGTATCAAAACTTCTAGTTTTCTTTGGGGCTCTATCCCCAACTATGTCTTAATAAACATTTTTGCCTATGGTCCACTTAAGAAAAAAAAAGAGTGAGATTGCCTAGGACAGGAAGATTGGACTGCTGACAGGTGCCCATGCAGAAGAACATGGATTTGTAAATGTTCAAGCACTGTGAGCCAGTGGGGGGAAATGGAAAAAGGTGACATTTTATCCTTGTGTTCAAAGTAATTGGACAAGGACAACATGGAAGAGACATGACTTTAGCAATGTGTATGTGAAAATTGGGGCTGGGACTTCTATTATTACAGCTGACATAAGGCATTTTCATGATGTCTTTACTTCTTGAAACATACTAAAGGTGGTAGTGGGAAACAAAGGCTGGGAGTATCCTGTCTGCTTCATGAATTGTAACTCTGAGGCCACTGTGCTTTTACTCTTCATTCCTAATTAGCTGCATGTCCTGCCTAT
Source organism: Dasyprocta punctata (assembly GCA_004363535.1). Classification (NCBI taxonomy): domain Eukaryota; kingdom Metazoa; phylum Chordata; class Mammalia; order Rodentia; family Dasyproctidae; genus Dasyprocta; species Dasyprocta punctata. The sequence continues at coordinate 26,784 of RJWM01025477.1, read as the reverse complement.
TCTTTCTTCAGAATCTCTCCCCTGTAATTCAGCTACCTTCCTTCTCAGAGGAAGGCACCATCCATTCTCATCATGTGGCCACTTCACACCATCTTGTTTGATCTCACCTAGCTTTCCACTCATTTATCTGACACATATCACATGAACAGGTCTGTCAGTTTAGCAGCAAACTAGGAAGACAATGAAATTTTATAAGACAAAATTATTGTTTGTTGTTTATGTGAAATTCAAATTTCACAGGACATCCTGTAGTTTACCTGGTATATGACTGATAGTTCTGAAATGCCATTTCTGGAGTTCCAGAAGTGTTCAGTACTTCCCAGTTATCTATAGGCCTGGAACCATGAATCGATTCCTATGGAAAGATAACATAAACCTGTGAATTGTGTGGGTAGTAAGACCTGTAGCTAGCTTGGAAATTGAAGAGCAAATATTCCCTACCCTAGACATTCAAATTTAGAAAACAGCCAAACATACATACATCTATGATGGTCAGAGGTCTGGCTTCCAATCTGAAACATGGCCCAAGTCCAACCACTTGACCTGAAATTGGAGAGCCCTAGTTGGACACTTGGTCCTTTACCCTCTTTCTTCAGTAAGAACTCTACCCTGCATTACTCCCACCTCTTCCACTAGCTGTTCATGGCTCACTTTACCCTGGCCATCTTCCCACAGGTCTATAGCCATCTTTTTTTCTTCCTCCATGGTCAAAATACCCCACTGTGTCCAGGATTACTTCTAGAGGTCGCAGCATTTCTCTCTCCAACAGCTCAAAGGAAAGAAAAGAACTGACTTTTAAAGGCTCCCACCCTTTTGCAAGCCCTCTGTGGAGATCTTTGCTTATGGTCTCTTCTCTTCTTAGTTAAATGGTGAATTATTTGAGTATTGACCATGTCTCATATAAATGCCACAATGAGCTTTACTGTGAAATGCATTCTTGAAATATGTATTTACCAGTGGGTTCAAGAATGTACAAACACATGAACTCAGTAACTGCAGACTGGAAGCAAAACTAGACCAGTGCTTCCCCCACCCCCACACTTCCTTACTGCACCTCTGTTACTCCCAGCTTTAGTTTCAAGCATTTTTTCATGTCTAAGGCTACAGCCAATTTTAAGCTTTGGCTTAAATAGTCTGTTTTTTAACAGAGCTGATTAGAACCTGAATTTGAAAGATGGTACTTCTTTTTGGCTTCTACCTTGCTGGGTAGCTTTGCTTTATAAGAAAATTAGGCACAACACCTTCAAAGGCCTCCTCTTGTGAATGGTGCACTAAGCCAGGGGTGGAGATTTGGAAAGAATAGCATTTAATCTTGGCATTAAACTTTTAGTTTCTGAGGAACATTGAGTGGAGATCCTTTGTACTTAGGCCTGATACACCTTTGAGGGTTAGAATTTTGGAAATACACAAATAAAATGCTAAGCTGGGATAAAAGAAACAAGTCCTGGCCAGGCAACCTTTAAATTTGCTATCTCCAAAGATTTTCTTGAAAATATCATCTCACTCTTGTGATTTCTTGTCCTGCCTATCTATATTCTGGCTACAATGTGCTGAGCTGGGTCTGGTTTGCAGTCAGTTGTGCCTTCAAAGAACTCCCTCTTCCAGACTTCCTCCAACTCCAGATTCCACAGCTGCAAGGGAGGGCTCTCTTGGAGATTCCATTACCTTTTGGATTCTGTTATTTCTCTTCTCCTTATAAACGGTCTCTTCAATTTAATGGGAAAATGTGTCAGGACAAATGCATGTATCTGTTTTACCGTTAGTCTCCAAACTTTTTTTTTTTCATGAGGAAAAATAACTGTTTTTTTTTTCTTAATTGAACAAACTAGAAGAAGCCCTTTATTAATCACCAGCTTCAAAGAGACTATACTAGACCCAGTGGGCAGGACCGCAAACCTCTGTCTCTGTTTCTGTCTCTCTCTCTTTTTCTTTCTTTCCCATTCTCTTTTCCCCCTTCTTTTCTTCTTTCTTTCTTTCTTTCTTTCTTTCTTTCTTTCTTTCTTTCTTTCTTTCTTTCTTTCTCTCTTTCTTTCCTCTTGAGACAGGGCTTCACTATGTAGTTCAGACCATCCTTGAACTCACCATGTAGCCAAGTTGGCCTTGAACTCTTGCAATCCTCCTGCTTCAGCCTCCTAAGTGCTGGGATTACAGGTATGTGCCGCCATGCCTGGCAGAGCAATGTTTAACTGCAGCCAGAAAGAAGAGACCAGGACATTTGGGGAATTTTACTGAATTAGTGGTTTTTCTTAAATAATCTAATTTTAATTTCTAAGAGGAAGGGGAGGTGTATGTGTCCATGTGTCAGGTGTCAGGTGCTGAGGATACAGATATAAACAGAATACAATGTCTGACTCTCTCCAGATGGGGAAGGTAGATTTAAGCACCCTGGGCTCAGGAACAAGCAGTGTAGTGTGGTGGTCAGAGGCTCTCATCTAGAGTTAGAAAGCCTAGTTTATGGATTGGCTCTACCACTTTAGGGCTGTGTGGCATCGAACAAGTTAGCCAACTTCTTGTTGCCTTTTTTTCTTGCACAGTAAAATGGGGTTAATTTTTTAAACCTCTGGTATAAAGTTCCTGTGTCGATTTAATGAGTTAAACTACTAAATGCTGTGCTTAACCCTGCCTCATGTTTGTCTCTATCATTAAGGAGGTGTGGAGGAAATGCGTGGGTGCAGAGGAAGGTACATCTGGTTGCTTGGATGAGCAAGGGAAGCTTCAAAGAGGAGGTGACATTTGATTTGCACCCTAAAAGACGAGTAGGAGTTCAGTAGATACTGGTGATGTGAGGGAACTCACGTGCTGGGACATGTGGTCAGATGCAGGGACCAGGGAGGCCAGTGTGGCTGTAGCCAAAGCTATGTGGCTCCTGGGGCAGGAAAGTAAAAAAGCACAAACTTGAAATATGGAACAGTGGTTTCAGGGCAGATTGGGAAAGGCCTTGAAATCTATGGAATAGGTCATTCATTCATTCATTAGTTTCCATTATCCCTAAAATGGTGAAGAAAGCCAAAACAAACAAACAAACAAACAAACACAAACAAAAACAAAAACAACCAGCACTCGGGAGGCTGAGGTAGGAGAAGCATTGTGAGTTCGAGGCCGGCTTGGGCTACAACGCGAGCACAAGGCCGGCCTGAGCTACATAGTGCGACCCTGCCTTGAAAAACTAGGGCCGGGAGTTTGGCTCAGCGGCTTAAGCGCCTGCCCTGGCAGGCGCGAGGTTGTGAGTTCAATCCCCGGTGCCGCAAAAAAAACAAAAACAAAACAAGACAAAAAAAAAAAAAGCAAAAAGCAAAACAAAACAACAACAACAACAAAAACCCCCCAAACAAACAGGCTCCGTAATTTGACCAGTGTCACCGAACTGGTGATAGGTGGGACAGCCAGCAGGTGGGAGAGCTGGGATTTGAATTTGGCTCTGTCTCACTGCAAAGCCTGAACTCTTCTGGAGTTCGTGCTTTCTTGTAATCCTTATGGTTGTTGGTTTAAAACAGTGCTTCCCTTTTGCCTAGTTAAGTAGGATTGGAAATAGATTACTGTGCTGTACAGCTTAGTTTTCAGAAAGTGTAATCCAAGAATCTAATAAAGTAGTCTGATGTGGACCTTGGGTATTTGAATAGATACCAAGGCTTAGGCTGGGGTGTATTTCAGGCAACTTGGGTAGGGAACTTCTGAGCTACATCCCCAAGGCTTAGACCCTAGAAGTGTGGCCATATGACAGCTTGGTGTCCTAGTGCAAAAATCACTATGGCAGCCCCCATTTATTGCTCTGGAGTCCACTTGGCCCAGCTGAGATATCTGATACTCTCCAAGTCACTTTCCTTTAGCCATGGGCTTTGTTTCCTTAGGGGTCAGCAACAGACCAGGGTTTACAGACTCAACCCCTAGAGACCAGTTGGACCTAGACCTGTGACACACACACACACACACACACACAGCTGAGATTTTTTTGTTTTAGGTTGATCCTGCAGCAACTGTCCCCCTACTTCGGGAGACAGTTGTCAAACATTGTCACTGCATCCGTAGCACCACCTGAAAAGTAAGTGAGGAAGGAAAACTCAGGCCCCAGTGGGGAAGTAGACAACAGACAGTAGGGAACTCCCAGTCTTCAAAACTTCCCTCTTTATTGTGAATTGGTATCTTCAAAGCCAGAGTTTAGAAACAAGCACAGATCCCAGGGGATCTCCCCGGGGCAGCTAGCCTCCCCCCCCCATTTACTCTTATTCCTTGTCTTTTCTTTTATTCCAATTCATAGCTACATACTTTTGTGGGGTTTTTGTTTAGTCCTCCGCTCTCCACCTCATCTTCTTGACTATAAGCTACATGTGGACAGGGATCACACCTGTGTTTTGCCGATTGAAGACAGGTGTGGTATGTGGCTTTTTCTCTGTATCACTGGCAGTCTCTTTCCTATCTTTTCTTTGGCAATGGGGAGTTCTTCTCTTCCTGGACTTTAACTATTTGAGTCCCTCAAGCCTGGCTCTTAGGTTACCTTCATTTCTTTTTTTAAAGTCGTCTCACTCATGTGTAAAACTTCAACAAGTCTCTTTACCGTCAATGTCTGTGTATTTTAAAGGCATCTCAAATTCCCATCTACTGGGGTAGCGCATATGAGCTTAGCCCCTTTGCTATGTTCTCCGCGTGAGTGGTTCTATCAGGCAACAGTGTGGGTAAACCAGAAACCTAGGAGCCATCCTGACACTTCTTCATCGTTTGCACTCTCCCTAAGTCACTTGCTCAGGTATGTAGATGTTTATTTATCTCTTACCCATCTCTCAGAGCCATGTATTATCATTATTGCAGTCCCCATCCTAGTTCTCATTTCCTCCCCTCACCTGACTGCCTTATAACTTCCTATTTCTGTTCTGTCCCACTCCATTCTCCAGGCTCCAGTCAGAGTGACCCTGTGATGTAAATGTAGCCATGTCACTATTATTACACTGGAAGCCCCCACACACATAGAATTAAAAACCCTGCCACAGGTTCCATTATACTTAAATTAAAGTCAATGTGTTTGCATGAACAATAAAGCTTTGCATGACCCAGACCATACGGTTGTCTGAACTGGAGATGTATTCTTCAGCCAATCTCTTATTGTCCCAAGTCCAACTTGTGCGTGTGTGTGTCTATGTGTGTGACAGAATGAGAGGGGATTACTTCATTCCGTCATGGAAGACCCAGGCTTGGGCTGTGTTGTTCCAGGAAAGCTCCAGGCTGGTTACCTTCCAAGGCTTCTCTTGGCCTACAGAGAGCTCACCCATCCTGCTACAGTAAATGTTGAAAGGGCAGTTGTAGTTGCTGACCTGCTAGCATGGGCAGCTAGAGTCACAATTTGTTTGGCTTATGTGCTTTCTTTTAGAATGAAACTGAACATCAGTCTTTGGTATCCTCTCTGCTCCACAAAATATGCATAAATTCTTAAGAATTATCTCCTTAAAGGAAATTGGGACTTGAAGCACAGCTCTTTATATTAAAGAAATCTTCCTATTTGTCTGTTTAATCTCAAATGTATTGTAGCCAGGAGTAGAACTGAGGTAAAGTTCATGAATCAGGTTTGGGAACGCTACTTTGCAATTCCTGAATATATCATTTCTCTTTAGATTATGGGAACATTCTGTCACTTCCTGAATCCTTTAGGGGCCACAGCTAGCACTGAGTAGAAAGTGTTCCATTTACAGAATCCTGTTTTATATAGAAGATGCTCAGTGGAAGGAATTACTTAGAATCCAGCCATTTTCAGACAAGAAGGGGCATGTTCTTTTGGGAAAGTTGGGTAGGCATGGCCTTGAGCAGCTAGAGGTACCTTAATAGCACCAGGAAGTTGAAATAGAGGTCATTAGGGCTAATTTGGCCCTTTCATTTCTATGCCTGATGCCAGAAGTCACAGTGAGTATTTGTCAAAGCCTTTAACCTGGACCCACATTTTTTTAACCTCTTATACTCCATTCCCTGTACTTGATCTGAGAGCCCTTTCAGTGATGGCAGCCTGGTCTCAGCCTAAAGTAGTCATTTCTCCTGTTGTAGGCTTTCTCTTCATTTTGTTGTCTTCTCCTTCACTGTACAGAAGCTTTTGAGTTTGATATGTAGTGCCCACCAAGGACTGAGTGCTTTGTGGTTGGAGCCAGGCAAAATTCATCAGCAGAAGTGTTTGAAGGAGTGATGGGTACACAAATGGCACTGGAATCTCTGAACCTTCTCTCTGTGCCCTGAGATAGGGGCAATGGCCTTGGCTTCCTCCAATTTTCAGTTACTGTTCCTGCCAGGGATTGAGCAGGAGCAAGTAGGGGCTGGAGCCAGGCAAAATTCCTCTCAAGCTGAGCTTCCCACAGCAGCAAGTGGGAGTGGAATGCTGTCGGACAGTTTCTATTCGGGCCAACTTAGGTTGTGTGACCTGGGGCAGCATGACAAGCTACAGCCACAGGGGAGCTGCTGGTGATGGCCCCAGCACTCTTCTGTGTGTAGGAGAGAAGTACTGAATGTGTAGTTTTTTCTTTGCGTTGTTAGTCACAGGCACCTGTGCAGATCACTGGGAGGATGGTGGGAACCATGCAAGCAACTGTCTTCAGTCCTGGATCCCACCTGAAACCACATGGGACTGGCCACATTCCTGGTCCCAGTATCAGAGGGCAGCTTCCCTGATATCCATTAAGGGAAGTGCCCAGAACTCCCTTCCCTACACCATTCACTCCCCACAATAGCACTCAGTGGGTTTGTGTTAGTTACTTCACCAAGGCAACTACTTACTGAATCAGCAGTGGAATGTGTGGATTCTCAGAGATGGGAATATGCAGAGACTTCTGACCCCCAAAATACTCCCAGATAACAGGTCCCCTTTCAAGATGGCTCCTGGTTATAGTACTTGGGAGGTGCACTGAGAAATGAACTCCTTTTCCCAAGTCAGACTACTTCACAAATTTCAGGCCTTTTATCTACTTAGGCTGTAAACCTACAAGGGCTGTGAAACTTTCCAGTAGCTAGGATTGGCAGTATCCTGATGGACGTAGTTTGTTGGAACTCTTTTACCTTTGTTTCTGGGGAGTGGAGACTCCTCCTCTTCTAGGAGGGAAGGCAGGAACGCAGGTGATGTGGTATTCTTTCTCTTTCTATCCTGTTGTTAGGGTTTATAAATAAATAGATGTCCCCTTAATGCCTCCTGTTATAATAGATAGGAATCTTTAGAATGTGGTTGGATTAAAGGAATATTATAGCTTTCTGGCAGATAGGACTCATGTACTCCTTGCAGGGTGGGGCCTGCAAGGAAGACCTGGGTAATTGTGGGTGTGACCTGGAAGGTTACATCTCACTTTCAGACTCCTCCCTGACTCTGCTTTCTGGCAGATAGGACCCATGCACTCTCTTCTCTTTCATGCCCCTCTACCATGCTGCCTTGCTGTGGAACCAGCCAACTATGGTCTGAAACCTCTACAAACTGTGAGCCAAAATAAACCTCTGCTCCTTTAATTTGAAGCTTTCAGGTATTTGTCCCAGCAATGAGGAAAGTGATTAAGACATCTACTGTCCCAGGTCTCTGGATTTTAAAGATCTGCATTTTCTATTGCTGGATTCTAGTGTTCATGGTTCCCATAGTCATTTGCCTCAACATGCAACCATACATTTTTGCTTTTGTTCACTGTGGAAGAGCAGGCGCATGTCCTGGCTCATCTTGGTACCCAACATATATTTTAAAAGGTAGGAACAATTATACATTTTGAGCAATTTACACTTTTGCAATATTCCACTAATACAATACTGATTATAAGAAATGTCATAAGAAAGCTGTAAGTCAGGAAAAAATTAGGAAAAATAATGACAATGATACAATTCTGATGCCTTTCCGAATGCAAGTCTCAGCAGTCAAGCAGATACAACCCTAGGTGAGAATGCTACTTCAATATAGATTGAAATAAAGCAAGAAAATGAGAGTTCAGTTTTGCCAATTTTATTGAACCAATAAAATTCCTACTAATAACAATGAAATAAATTTCTGCAAGTATAAATGTGATACAGTTTAACAAAACCCATTGTTCTGTACCTATAAATAGATTTTCAAAATGTCATAAAAAGTGCAGTTATGAATTGTTAACATGTTAATACACAATTTCTTTATTTCAAATGTGTGTGTCTTGACTAACAGTTCCTTCTGCATCTCTTCAAATAATATTACCCATCCCTCCAAAAAAAAAAAAAAAGAGGCATTAAAGCACTAGAATATTACACATAAGCTGATCTACTCAGGTCAGCTTTAGTCAGAATTGTAAAATCAGCAACATAAGAAAAATAAAACCTAGTTATACATACAAAAAGCTTTCATGGTTCTATAATCTCCTTAACTGCTGACTCATGTGGAGGGCATTAAGAGCTGAAAAGGCTTATATGGTTAACTACCTTAGACTATATCTACAGCAGGGTTTGGTTTGCCAGAACAAGTTTAAAGTGGCTGTTTATTAAGTTTGCTATTTTTAGAATTGAAACTATAAAGATAAGACTGCCATTTGACACTGAACTTGTGTGAATTCTAAATTGCATCAATGATCTATTTGATAAAGCTTATTCTAATTTAAAATCTTATAGAGTAAGAGACCGATATGTAGAGCAGTCTTAAAGATCACGTCATCCGCCTTACATTAGTCCAAAGTCACGTGCTTCGTAAAAAAAAAAATTACAGTAACAAAGCACAGGACTACAAAGGCAAAACATCACAGCTTCTGATTACATTGAATAAAAAGTACCAAGGAACACAAAGGATAATTCTGTATTAATACTGATGAATTAAAGAACTATAATAGACATTTCACAGCATGCTACATATATCGCTCACAAATAAGGATTAAATGATGTCTAAAGTTGAAAGTCAAGAAGTTGGCAATCTGATTTCATGTGCAATCCAGCTACAAAGTCTTAATATATACATTCATTATGTAGCTGCCCTGCAAAATCAGGATTAAAAAGAGTTTTCAAGTTCAAATCCTATTTCATAAGTTGAAGGATACATCCAGTTCTTCCATGACCAGGAAAGTAATTTTCAGGTTTGAAGGAGCTAATCCAAGAGACAAGGCCACATTCCAAGGTGACCCGACAGGGTTATTGTTTATTTGCATGTGGATGGCATGTGGTTTGTTTTTAGTATCTATTTTATTTTGGGCTAAAAGAGTTAAATGTGAAGAGAAACAAGAAAGAGAAAATTGTACTTTCTCTGCAGAGAAGATATATGAAAACAAAGAAAAATTTGTACTAGATACAGAGTTTGGATCAATTTCCTTGGTGAACAAGGGTACCGTTTAACTCTATTTTTATTTAAGAGAAACAGAGAGATTAGAAAAGGAGAAAACAGTCTCTAAGCTTTCCAAAGGAAAATTCTTGGCCACCCCACTGATACATCTCCTTTATTCTACCTTTTGATCCTTCCTTATCAGACTTGGGGGAGCCAGTTGAAAATTTGTAAAGACTGGTTCATTTAAGAAAGAGATATGTAATTAGTTTAATTCTGTGTCATAATGTATATGCTTAACTAGTCAAAATCTGTGAATAATATTTTAACACTAAAGACTGAAGATTCTTTCTCCCTCTTTAATATTCTTTCTGTAGAAATTATATATTGATTTTTAAGAGGGTAATTTGAGGGGTACAAGAAAATAGTTTTAGCAAAAATTTTCATACCAAAAATTATATTTATCATATTTAGACTTATTAATGTTTAATGATGTCCTATGAACTATAAAATGGGGCATTTGTTTAAAGGCCATATTATAGTACACACTGCATTCTTTCAAAGATTTTTACAAGCATTCAAAAGAATCAAATGCTCTCTTCTTTCCCCTATATTTTTCTTTTTCTGTACTTCATGGTAGTGTAGTCATAATTAGGTTAAAGCCAGAGTAAACACTTCATGATACATGACTGAATAAAACTTTCAGTCTCCAAGTCTTATTTCTTAAGCAGGCTGCTGAGTTCACTTTTGGACCTTTAATGGGATTCAGTGGACACTGCTGTCGGTCGGGTTGTTCATGACTAAGATGGGAAAAGTGCAAATACCACCAGAATTCATATCAATCTATACTCTTAATCAGGGTGGTTTACCTTCTAACCAGAAAACCATCTATAGATAAATGTGTTCCACGCTACGGCAGTTTAATCTCAAACAATGCTGAATGCACACAGGCTAGAGAGGAAGAATTTGCATTTTTGTCTTTAATGATATTATCTGGACAGATTTGAAGTGCAGCAAGGGGAATAGACTATAAAGTCAATGCATTCTCTTTTCATCCCATAGAAGACATTTCCCTCCAAGAGAACAGGGTAGGGATGGGGGTTAGAAGTTTAGTCCAACCCTGGATAGCTTAGTCAAATCCTTATGTACCCAGTTTTGTGGTATTTTAATGGTATTCTGTGATCCAGTCAGACCATCTAAACACCCTTATCAATGTCCTCTTACAAGAAATGTGTTTCATGGCCCAAATGCTACCAATAAAACAAATAACTGAAACATCACTCCATTTATAAGCCAGAAATTTCCTGTTTCACTAAAGGGCTACAGGTCAATCTGGACTGCTAGAGAATTTTAACTTTACATTCAAATAAATTGGACTAACACCAGTATTCATTATCTAATATAGATCCAGGTTATGATGGCAATTTAATCACTTTAAAATCCTGCTAAATGCTAAATTCTGCATGGTAGAAATAGTTCAATTTCTGTATCATGTATAAATATAAAGATTCCTACTTTGATAGAAGGCAAAATCTTCTATGATTTATTTAAAATATGGAAGTAGTATTACTGAACAGAGAGTGAACCCATGAAAAGGCTGGATACTCTGAATTTATAGGCTCTTTGGGGATGAGGTAGAGGAGAACACGGTATTTTGGCAGTTGGGAAAAGGGTAAACAGTAAGGAGTGGACATGATTACACTGATGTTGCATAACATATGATAGGGTAGACATGACTGAAGTGCATCAGGGGAAATCAGTCAGTCAAAAGTCAGCTAAAATATAAACGGATGGTTGAGGGATTTAGAGGGAGTTGTGACAAAACCATAATCCTCACAAATGGAGAAAATGTAACTCAGAAAAGTAAGTGCTGGTGACTATCAGCAGGTGGCTGGTGATGTTTGTTTGGATTGTGAAAGGTGTTCAGACCAAGATAGGCTGAGGGAAGGGAAGGCGAGTGAAGCTGTACAGGTTGAGGCACTTGGAGGAAGAGAAAGCAGGCAGGAAAGAGAGGACTAAATGCAGGTAGGAGCTTCCTTTATATTAGGTGGGTGATGCTGAGGAAAGCCACCATCTCAGTATTATGTTCCATCTAGTTTTTGAAAACGTTTCCTTCCTCACAGGACTATCTTGACATATACCTCTATCTCTGTAATCTGCCTCACCCCCAGCTATATTTGTTCTAGGTCTCACCTGAGCAGACACTGATAACTAAGCCAAATCAGCGTCAAAATAAGCTCCAGTGGTCATTTAGGTTCTGTTGACTGAGATCAATACATTCATATTACAGTACTGCTTTGAGGAAAGACTACTTAATTGGATTCTCAGTCTCCACAGAGATATAGTAGGGAAACACAGTTTAGGATGATGGCCACCTAGAATAGATTTTGATTATACAAATTATATAATTTAAAACTCAGTCTAAACAGAGGAGCCACATATCTTTCAGTTTAGTATCGAACTGTACTAAGAAAATAAATATTAGTTGTATAGCATCATTGTTGCTTACTTTTAACTCCATGCAAGACCATCTATTTGAACAAGACAAAAAATATCTATTAGATAAAAAGATGCATTTAAGGTCTTGCTTTCCACAGAAATGACTTAGAATTACGTATAAAATACAACATAAGCAAAAACAAAACAAAACAAAAACCAAAACCAAACAAACCCCCTCATTTTACTATCGCAGTGCAAACCTTTTTATAGCATGCACTGAAATTTGCTTTTTTCCCTGATGAATTATTTTTAATTAAAAAGAATCTCACTATCATATATGCACACACCCTAAAGGTGGTGAAATATTTTATGTACATTAGTTGCTGATAAATTGATTTTGCTGTGGAACAAAAGTCAAAGATTTCAGGTTAAAAACTTTAGAGTCAGGGGCTGGGGATATAGCTCAGTGCACAAGCACCTGCCTGGCAAGCACAAGGTCCTGAGTTCTATTCCTGGTACAAAACAAAACAAAACAAAACAGAACAAAACAAAAAACAAAACTAAACAAAAAATCCAACACCCCCCCCCCAAAAAAAGAAAGGAAAACAAAAACAAAAAACCTTTAAAGGCCAGGAAGGAAAGAGTTGCTTCAAAATAATATTAATTAAACTTCAGAAGTACTAAAAATCTTTAGGAGACATTATAGCACAAAATAGGGCTCTGGTTCAAGTTTCATATGATTTTTTTTATAATCCTTACATTTGATTTTCTATTCTAAAAACAGCCCTATGTTGCTCTGTCATTACTTGGGTTTAAAACCATAATATAAGGCCAAAGCCATAGCCTAGATACCATGTTAGTCATCTTTTATTTAAAGAGTACCTCAAGGGAGATGAATTCTTCCTGAGACTGAGACAATGTACCTAGTTAAAACAAAACAAAACAAAACAAAAAGCTGAAGGAGTTTTATCTCCAGAGCCTCTTTTCCCTTAATTCTCACAAGTCCACCTGAGGAAGCCTAATCTGAAGGGTTCAGTGAGGCACCTGGCTGTAGTCAAGTGGGCTAAAGAACAGATTGACTTTCACATGGGAGGTTATTTTGACATTTCTTAAGGTGATCTGAGAAATGAAGAATTATCATCCAAGCCGGGAAACTTGAAATTTCAAAGTAAATACATACTATTCAAGCATATTATGTCAGTGAATTATTACAAGTAATTTTAACAGAATAAGCAAGGAATTAAAGAGTTCACATTCGCATGTGCTTTTTTCATGTACACTTGCACATTTAAGTTTGGCACAATGTGAGCCCAAGGTGTTTAGCATATAATCACATTATTAGACCAATTGAACCAGATATCTTTTTTTCAAAAAATATCACATCTTAATATAAAAAGCTACACTATAAATTACTACGTAATAAATTCAATACTCTGGAAAAAAAATACCACCCTGGCAAACCGCATCAGAATTTCAAGTTTGCACTGGATAGAAAGAGCTGAAAACAAACTCACTGTGAAAAGGGATTCATAGCCTGGAACAATGCTGCTGCGTCTCACCTGGTGCATGAGCACCTGTAGCAGTCAGGCTGGTTTACTGAGGCTTGTACATGCATTGTTTTATTTTGCTTTTAGTTCTAAGCCAACTTCATTTCCTGATTACTAAAGAGATGGATCAATGTTGAGCAAAAAAGAAACTTTACTAGGAAAGATATCTATTAAAGGCACTAATTATTTCCATAACTCAAACTATAATTACTTACATTTCTGGGGGAAAAATAAAAGAACAAAAAGTGGCCATTTTACTTACTTATACCTTGTTTCCCCTTTTGGTCTAAAGCTCATATGGTGTTCTGTGAGAATTTCCCCTCCTATTCAATACATAAAAATCATTTCTTTTTTCATTCTGTAATGCAGTTCACCTGCACAAAATGATAGACTATTGATTAAAAATATTCTAATAAAAATGCAAGAATAAAAGACATCCTCATCTTGAAAGTCCTACAATTAGGGAAATCAAATGGACTTTTATGTTGTTATCGTGTTCTGTCATTCTCTTCAATACTTTTGTTGTAATTAATATTTATCTATACAATGTGGTATTGAAAAAAATCAACATACGGTATATGCAATAAACAAAATATAAGAAATATGGCATGAGTTCTTTGAATCATCTCTTTAAATAAACCACCCTGTCCTGAAAAATATTAGTCAGTTTTTTCCTCATGGAAGATTTCAAACAAGATCCTCAAATCCAAAAACACAGAACTACCTTACATTAATAGGTTTACAGTCATTTTTGTTTTCCTATCTCGAACAAAATCTAAAGGAAAGCAACCTAATGTATTTTACTACAGATAGATGATAAATAGAAGGGAAAAAATGATTTAACAAAATACTAGCCCATGATTATTTCATGAGAGAAAAAAGTAAGTCCTATAAAATAAGTCTAAAATGAAATTTCTGTGGCAACTATAATGGAAAAATTTAACGATATTATTTACTATGGCAAAATGGATATGCTTATAAAAATTACCATATATGTGTAAAATTCAAGTCACCTTTAATTAATCAAAAAGTATTTAAGCAGTGCAGTTGTGTCCTACTGGATAGTTGTAAGCATCTCTTTAGGCACTTCACTGGTTCACTAACATAATACAAATTAAAGCTATAAACACATAACGTTGTGCTCTCTGAAGATAGTCTAATCAAGCAACATAAACCAATGCAAAAATGTGACTTTTTGGCCACTTATTCCTCCCCTATGACTTGATACATTTTTAAACCAGTTGTCCAAAGAGATTTTTCTGGAGAAGGGAATGCTTTGGCATTATTAAAAGAACATTGTTTAACCCTAGTAAGGTGAAACAGAAAAAAAAGCCTAGTGCAATAAAGAAATTTGAATAAAATTTCTTTATGGCTCTGTTTAAAAGGACACTTCTGCAGTGACATGATAGGAAAAAAGTTTAGTTGAATATTTTTTAGAACATATTGCACTCTTTTGTTGTTCTATCACATTAATGCATAGAAACACAATTTTTACCTTTGAAATATTAACTGTTTAACCTATTATAAGAAGAAAACAATGGAAAATAATTTCTAAAAGCCTAACAGAAAAAAATATATAGAAATATTAACCATCCTTTGCTTATTGTAATACAGAAAAATCTATGAGAAAGGAAAAATGTGCAAAGAAAATTTTTGGTCAGTCTTGTGTGGGTACAGGTTTGTATGTGCCAATTGGATGAATTGTGAGCAGCACTGTGAGCACTGATTATTTCAGGTGACTGAGGATCGTTGTCAGTGATAGAAAGGATTGTGCATAATTCTACTTTTCATATATACATCTAATATGGAAAACTGAAACTTCTGTTGTAAGAGAGAAAGAAAATAGCTGAATTTGGCATTTCAGTAGCATGCTATAGAATTCATCATGATTAAGTTCACATTAAATTATGGACAATGGCTGTATCACATTTCATGTTATTGCCAATAGCAGTTAAAAAAAAAACTACAAATAAGAAAACACACAGTGCCTGACAAATAATTTCCTAGGGACACAACTTAGTGTCCAGTGAGCAGCTTGGTTCAACAGCGCATGCTTTTCCTCTACCAGATTTAGGACACAACATGGAAATTACAGAATGGCCAGAGGAGGTCATTCTTTGCTGAATTCCAACATCTGAAGAACAACTGCGTGAGGAGATTGTAAGCGCTTTTCCTTATTTAAAAAAAAAAAGTAAAGAAAAAAATACACATATACACAAACTCCAAAACACTGAAGTCAAGCATTAACAACCATGTTCATGATTTATGATCGGTGTCCAAAAATCCAACTATAAACAATGCAAAGTAGTGCTCCTCAGTATTATTTTTGCAATTGTTAGTAATGTTAAGCATCAAGAAAAAAATAAAACACATCATTGCACATTACAGCCAGGAGAAAAAACAAAAACAAAAACAAAACACCTAAACTCTGACACTAGAGAAGTGAATAACTGATGCTATATCACAAACAGCTTCTAATGTAAATTGAATGTGAAAAAGTCTTTACACATATATGACACTGTCCCTGGGTGACACTTCAGGTCAAATGCCGAGTTATGGCACGAAGAGCATAAAGTAGTTCAGCTTGCATCCTTGCTTCCATTAAAAGTAGATTCACATGAACCTAAAAAGTAAAAAATGTTATCAGATTAGTAACAATATGAAAAATGTTTAACTTTTTCATATATTAGATTTAACAAAGGTTTTTATTTGTACATAGACAATATATAAACATGCATGCCTAGGCATACTTATGCACGTCCATAATGGAATAGTCAAACCTGCATTTGCAAAAAATGGCTCTGTAAGCAGTAAAAACAACCCGTAATGTCTATAATATTCCTGACAGTCTTTTTAGACTATACATTATGCAAAGCTAATCAACCATTTAGATTTTAAAATAACTTTTTAAAGTTATTTTCTCACAAATTATGCTTTCTTCTAATTAAAGTATTATCTGGCTAAAAATCAATCCTACTTTTTTTTTGTAACAGCCTGTGTTTATTACATAAAAAGCTTTTTAAAAATTTCCTTGTGTTTACTTGAAAAATATTACAGGGAAGATCTGATGCTTAGTGCAGTTTGTAATTAGTATCTGATATTAGTTAGTATTAGTTTTTTTTTTTTAATCGGTAATGGGGATCGAACTCACAACCTTGCACCTGCCAAGCAGGCACTTAAGCCACTGAGCCAAACTCCCGGCCCTATTAATTAGTTTGTAATTAGTATTTGATAATAGTTATTTAGAGCCTTTTAGAGGAAAGTGTGAAGAGTACTTCTAAGGGTACTTCTCAACTGACAGGTGAAAGTAAATACATAAAGTTTTCAAAATTTACTACAAAGAAATATTTATTTTGATATCTTTCTATCAGTTAAATATATTGTTGGAGATACAAGGTATGATCGAAGAATTCCGTGACTATTTAAATTTAAAAACATTTGTTATAGTGAAAGACACATTGTCATCAGTCTCTTCTGTTTTGAACGTAAGTCCTCTTTTGTGAGCGCCCTTAGTTGCACTGCCATGGCTGCTTCAATGTTCTGAATTTATTCAAAAGGTTTACCTTTCACGGCCATTTTGACTTTGAGAAAAATCCAGAAGTCACATGATCCAGTGCATAAGGTACATGAAGAAACGCTGTCATTTCTTATGAGTCTACCCGCTATTGGATGGCGCTAGGCATCACACTTTGTAAAGATACTTATTAAAGAGCACTTTTAGAACTGCTTCAGAAAGTGTCAGAAATGATGGGACAAGTATATCTGAGATGAAGGGGAGTATTTTGAGGGGGATTAATGGCAATGTATCTTTTAATGTAATTCTAAAAATTTAAACATTCACTGTATATTTTCATCATTCCTTGTATTCTAAAGATAAATAAAAAGGATTTCCAGATAGAGTCTAGAAAAGAAGAAAAATTGCAAACACAAATGTGGCATAAAAATTTATCAAGAAGAGATGAGAGAGGAAGACAAGTATTTTCTGGAAGATTTTAAAAAATATGTTACTAAGGTCATAACATTTTTGCCAAGGCTATACACCTAATTAGTGAATGTAAGGACCTAGAAAGATTTTTTTATTCTCAAGCTTAGAAACTGGTATAAAGGAGATTCTTGGACTTAATGGTTAAAAGGTATAGGATTTAAAGTCAACTCTTACACTATGATGTTGGTAAAGATCCTTTAACTTAATACTAAATTATTAAATTGGGATTAAAAACTACTGTTCCAATAGGTTAACTCTGGTGGCTAGCTAGTGTTATTTCTAAAAGAATCTCTATATGGATATGCCTTTTAGGCCAAGATACAATTATACCTATCACAATTTCTCAGTAGGTTTGGTTTTTAGGAACAGAATGATAGGATAATTTCCCAATGACTTTAAAGATAACAGTATTTAGATCCAATCCTTTAAAGGTTGATCCTAAAACTTACTTCAACACTATGCTGGACAAAGCACATAACCAAAATTTAATTAATAATAAATAAACCTAAATTAAAAATCTTTTTAAAAATCCAGATAATTATACCACTTCCATTTCAGTGGCATCAATTTATTAATACTGTCAGGCATCATTTTTCCAAATCAATACTAATTATACTTAATATGTGTCTATGGTATAATGCAAGGTCATGAAATTTACCTTTTCTGAATGTTTGAACTGACGCCAGTAACTATCATACATCCGTTTCGTGGTTCTTTCAGGATAGCAGGTCACTGTCTTAATGTAAACCTTCAGGCTTCGTTCAAGTAATTGATTAACTTCTCCATAATCATAGTCATCATACCTTTGAGAATAGTGACAACAATTTTAGTATGATAAAATCAAAAATTTAAATTTCTAGAGTTGAAACCAAAAGGCATTTATTTTCTATTAATTCCATATCAAAAGTTAATTAAAGTCATCTAACAAGTATTTATTTATTTATTGCACTCTTGTAGGTATTAGGGTACACTAGTAAAGGAAAAAATTGATCACTGGTCTCTTATAGCTTAAATTCCATTAGCATATAAAGGGATGAATTAAAAAGATAAACATGTAGTATGCAGGTGGTAGTAAGTGCTATGCAGAGAAAACTGATCTGCAGTCTGAGAGAAGACTTAAATAAGATGAACACGAAAGCTTCTCTGAGAGTGACACTTGGGCAAATACCAGAAGATGGTAGAGGAGACTTAAATTCCACTAGTATTTATATTTAAGGGAATAGCTATAATATGTGTATATATTTTAAAATGCAATGATTTTCTCATAATTTATCATCTAGGGTATTCAATGGGCACATGGCATAGTTGTTTTATATCATAAAATGTCTGGGACCAGAAATGATTCAGACTACAGAGTTTTTTAGATTTTGGAATACCTGCATAGACTTCATCAGTAAAACATCCATAATTTAAAAATTTGAAAACCGAAGTGCTCCAAAATCCAACGGTGCAAATTTAAGGATGTCAGAGAATTTTGGATGTCAGGTTTTCAGATGCTGTGTTTCTTACATAGAATGTTACATCATTAGTTGATTGATCAGGAAATTTTGGTTCTTCAGTTAAAATTATAGAAAATACTTGCTCAACAAACTGAATTCTAATTTATCCCATAAAGATTTTCTGATACCATATCAGAAAGGACATAGTCAAGTTGAATGTATTCATAATTGCAAAATTTGTTTCTGCAAATCTGTCTCTATAAAAAGCTTCCAATACCCGACTCAAAAAGGCACATCTCCAGAAAGAGCTTTCTTGATTAGACCATTCAATTTCATTGCCTCATTTATTCACCATCGTCTCAATGCTAATTTTCTAAATTTAGCAGCCATTAATTTATACTGACTGATATGTTTCAGTACTCTTATGATGTGAGCTTATGAAATCATTATGAGAAAAAACTGTGTTCTAGTTTTGCTTGCTATAACTATCATTCCTTCAAAAAGTTTTAAAAACCAAACCAAACAAACCAAGATTTATTACAGTGATCTAAAAAAAGAACACTTTAAAAAAATTAATGATAATTCTCCTAGGAAGACTTCAAATTTAGTCTAATTCTATTCTATTTCCAATGATAACTGATGCTTTTCACCTTAGTAACTTCTTACTATTGTATTTATATGTGCAGCATTATTAAGATTCACAATGAAGAAAATTGCTTCTCTATAAAATGAAATTAATTTTGAAAATCAAAAGTCTACATATAACATTTTCTCCCAGAATCAAAACTCCTAAATGGGACACATGTAAGACTCATGTTAGAATTTTCACTTCAAAATGTATGCAATTGTTTGCAAACCAAGCATACCTGATTCCAAACATACAGTGAACATAGTTAAATAAAGCTCTGCGCAACGTGGTTGTGTCAACATCCTCATGGGTTGCCATAGTGTTATAGGTGAGGTTGTAGACCATCCGAAACTTCTCATCAAGAAGATGTCCAATGTCAGAATACAGCCTGTTCACCAGGGAGAACCCATGATTTTCCCAGGTATAGTCCTAAAAAAGAAAATGTATTCAGCTGAAAAATGAACGTTTTCCATTTGAACCGTTTTTATTGAATAAAACTACTGCAACAAGTCAGTGAGAATATCTGTAATTTAGCTTTCAGCTTTACTAGGCTTTATTAAGAACTCTTCACAACAGTCTGTAACTGGAGTACCGGGATGTTTCTTCACAGGGCCCATGGATTGGGCATGCTAACAATAAAACATGACCACCTGCTATAGTCAGGTGCTGTGCTTCACACAATACACCCTTATCTGAAAAGGCATCAGAAAATCTTGGAATACTCCTGTGTAACTAATGGACATTTAGGTGATCATCTGAAATAGGAATGAAGGTGTGTCTAAATCAAACATATGCCCTCTTTAGGAGATCTCACATCACTACTATGGCTACATTTTCTATGAGTGGGAGGGTAGTTCTTAAAAGCCTGTAACCTTAGTATAAAATGCCTTATTACATACATGACTATATCATTTTATTTTCTCTCTGCTCCCTCAAAAACTGGGATGATCATTATGCGACTAACGTATCATGATGCAAGTGACTAAATAAAGCAGACAGCAATTTTATTTTGTCTTTTTAGGGGGAAAATGCTGGAATAATTATTGGGTTAACAAGTTAGACTGAAAACTAGGATAAATAAAAGACTTACAAGTCCTACCAATTTCTTTAGAAGTCAATTTATTTACATTTTGACAGTTAACAGTTAAAATGGTAAGAATTCTCTAGTTTCTCTGAATTAAGGACATCTTATACCTGAGCTCGGAATGTTGGTAAATGCTCTTCTCCTCGTCTGGCAAAGTCTTCATATCCAAAACCAGGATCTTCAATGTATCGAGAGACATCAGATGTTATAATCATGTCATCACTGAAATCTAAGGAGATTAATGAAAGATCCATTGTTAAAGATATTGTGAGACACTTAATAAAAACATTAAGATAATAAAAGTTAAGGTAATTTGATTACCAAATACTGGAAATTAACATTTAACTGTAGTTACCAAAGCAAAGGATTGACAAAATAAAAATTTTTATTTTTATTTATTTTTGCGGCACCAGGGATTGAACTCACAGCCTCACGCCTGCCAGGGCAGGCACTTAAGCCACTGAGCCAGACTCCCGGCCCTGGTTTTTTGAGGCAGGGTCGCACTATGTAGCTCAGGTCAGCCTTGTGCTCGCGTTGTAGCCCAACAATGCTCCACCTACCTCAGCTTCCCAAGTGCTGGGATTAAAGGCGTGCGCCACCACGCCCGGCTAAAATAAAAATTTTTAAATGATAGTAGTGAAAGAGCAATATTCTATATACCTATATACCTCACATAGTACCTATATACTAGGTACTGTGCTGTACATTTAATATATGTATTTTGTTTCATTAATACTAAGAAATACCACTTGAGAAAAAAAACCTCTAAATTAATACTATTGCTAATGCAAAATATTAGTAAGAAATACAATGTGAATTAGCATAAAAGATGTGGAAAACTGCTAACCATTAAACTACCTAATAGATCTGAAGCTTTGAAGTGGCTTTTAGTTCTCTAAGATGTTTCATGCTTATGCCTAGCCCAAACCTATAATCACTTTGTATTCTCCTTATACTTTGGCATTCTATTCAAGTAAACAAGTAAGAAAGTATGTCCGCACTAAACTCTGTAAAACAGTGTCTCTTTAGAAGTGAAATATTCCTGACACTGTACAACCAGGAAGTTTCATATGGCAAATACTAATAATGGTGTTGGCTATTATATCGCTGGTTCTTTTGTGTTTTATGATAGCTTTTGTTTTGCTCATACACATTTTCAATTATATGACTTTTAAACATTTTAAAATAAACAATAAAAAGTGAGATTTTTTAATAAGTGAATTGATCCTATGAAAAATTTCTACTTATTAATCTTAAAAGTAGGAGTAAAAGCTGGGCGTGGTGGCGCTCGCCTTTAATCCCAGCACTTGGGAGGCTGAGGTAGGTGGAGCGTTGTGAGTTCGAGGCTGGCTTGGGCTACAAGGTGAGCACAAGGCCGGCCTGAGCTACACAGTGCGACCCTGCCTCAAAAAACCAGGGCTGGGAGTTCGGCTCAGTGACTTAAGCGTCTGTCTGACAGGTGTGAGGTTGTGAGTTCAATTCCCATTGTCGCAAAAAAAAAAAAAGTAGGAGTAAATCATGACCTGTTTTAGTGATAGTTTTGTCTACAAAAAGAAACATACAAAGATCCATCAATCATTTATATTTTGCTATATTTTTGCTATATATATTTTGCTTAAGAATTTCCCTAAGGTCTGTGTGATAAAGGGTTGGACCCCAGAGTGGTGCTATTAGAAAGCAGTGGAAACTTGAAGACGCAGGTCTTTAGGTTACTGGGGGGGATGCCCTTAAAGGGTATGGTGGGAACCTGGTGTATCTCATTTTGCTTTCCAGCCATCAGGTGAATGATTTTGTTCTGCCACATGTTACCACCAGGACATGCTACCACAGATCTAAAGTAATAGAGCCAACTGATCATAGACCAAAATATCTAAAATTAGGGAAAACCTGTGAGCCAGAGGCAGCCATGTGGGTCAGGAGAAGAACCAAGAAGTCAACCTGCACCCTCTCATGAGCCAGCAGCAGTCGTGGGTTGGAAGGAGAACTAAGAAGCCAATCCATACCCTCCCATGAGCCAGTGGCAATTGTGGGCTGGGAAGAGAACTAAAAAGCCAATTCATACTCTCCTGTGAGCCAGAAGCAGCCATATGAACCAGGAGGAGAGCCAAGAAGCCAACCCATGCTTTCCTGTGAGCCAGCAGCAGCCACACCAGCCAGGAGGAGAACCAAGAAACCAACCTGCACCCTTCTGTGAACTAGCTGGCACCATGGGCCGGAAGGCAAGAAGAAGGCTACTTCACCAACCTCCCATCCCTGTAAGCAATTGGTTGATTTGGAGGAACACAGGCTGAGACAATAGCAACTGAAGTAAAAATAATAATAATAATAATAATAATAATAATAATAATAATTTAATGCTTGTATTGTTTGATTGACTTTGCAGGCCTAAAGCTGGTAGTCTGTGCATCTATTTAGAGGATAACAATATGCAATATAGTGACTATGGGGTATTTCTTTCTGTCTTGCTTTTGAAATCCAATATTGTCCTCACTGTTTTGTTTTGTTCCATTTTGTTTTATTTCCTTTAAAATAAATTTTAAAAATTTGAGGAAAAATAATCTTTTTCTCTTTCTAAATTGATTATCTCAGGGATTTATTAGAAACACAGAAAACTTTAGATTACTTTATGTAACCCGTAAATTTAGTTCTGGTGATAGTTAATAGTAAAAAAAAAAAACAAACAATTTAATGAAATGATTTATTTCCTTAAATGATTCAAACATGATATAGCCTATTTTTATTAAAATCAGTGTATAATATTTATTAAAATCAGTGTATAATATTTGAATAGGACCCAAGACTTGCTAGTCAAAATTTGATTTCAAAGGCAGCAGTGTCTATTCAAGGCTCTAAGAAGAGGGTAGGATATAAAATGTATTTTCAGTATTAAAAAAAACTCAAGAAATATTTATATCAAGCTCTAGTGATCTTGAAGCTCTTAAATATTAATATCTGAAAGCAAACATATATTACTAACCTTAATAAAAATGTTTATATTTCCAAATATTGGTTTACCAGAAGATCCATCCTGTTCATTACTCACCTTCACTTTTACTTGTTTCTCTGTATTTTTATGATCATCAACTCTTATGATGCTAGCTCCCAGTTATATGCTGATAATTTCCAGCTTTTTACATTAAGCTTAAAACCTCTCTTGGTCTCCTGTCTGCAAGGCCCTGGCTAGTCCAAGTGTAGTCTGCAGACTAGCAGTGCCAGGATCATTTGGAGGCTTGAAAGCAACATGGCCTCTCAGGTCTACCCATTTTATTCATAAAAAATGCATCTCAATAGGATTCCTAAGTGACTCACAATCACATTAAGTTTGATAAGCACTGTGCTAGTTATCTGCAGACTGGATGTTTTATAGACATCCCAACTAAAAATATTCAACATATGACAGGTGACATATTTCTTAATATTTGAATGTAACAAGGCTTTGTACATTGTAACAAGGCTTTTACTTCCTTAACCAGCTTCCTCTTCATACTATTTACCTTATGATTTATGTCCTCAAGACACAAGACAACTTGTTTCTCTACACAGCATCCTGCTTCCTTAACCCACCAGGCTTTTACACAGATGTTGTTTACCATTATTTTTCTCCCTTACCAGAATAAGGATGCCATGAAGGCAGGAATCACACCTTATTTAGCCTTATGACCTTAATAGTTACCACATTGCTGATACTACCCGGGGTACTCAACAAATGTTTAAGCAATGAGTATTAAACCAGCAACTAAAACACCAAGCTTATTTGGGATTCCCTGTTGAGTGTAAATCCAACTTGAAGTGACAGCCTTCACGGATTAAATAAATTAAAATGGTTACCTAATTGTGTAGATAAAATCTTTCATTAAAGAAGATAACCAACATAAACTATAAAAAGAGGTTCTTGTCCTTTCTGTAAAACTTCTGGGAGCTATTGATCAATATTATGTTTATACAGCCAAAACAATTTTCAGAATTTGGGAGACTGAGTAACTTAGTTTTAAGACTGTGATTTCTATTTTAAAAAGAAACATTGTATGGACTGATGACTTTATATTAAGTTTATGGTATTTTAATATTTACAATGGGGTGTTCACTTTGTAGTTGAAATTGGAAAGGTTCCTTTTTATTTCTATGAATACTAGAAAAAGTTTACTTTTAAGATCAGAGAAAAGAATCATAGCTTTTTAGACAGAATGAATTCCTCCAAGAAAATAACCTAAATAATACAATTTTATAAAATTCCAAAGAAATGAAAATGCAAGTACAATGTAATTTTAGAATTAATCTGGGAAAGTCAGTAATCTATGTAAGGCTAATCCTCTTCACACACCCCACCTACTAAAAGGACAAAGATTTTAAAGACTTTGATTTACAGAAACAGTATTTCACTTATCATTTTGATAAATCACAAAATAGGATGAATTAAATATTCATATCTAATTTTATAAGCAGTTGATTAGCCTTAAATAATATTTTATATATGATAAAGGATGGACAAGCCTAGAAGTTTGCCTCAAATGGATTTGAATGCAATGTATTACTCACATGTTTGTCACATGGTATAAACAACTTATTACCCTGCCAGTCACATACAAATTATATACATAATACTTGATAATGACAGTATTGGCTTATACATTTACTGTGCTTCTTGCTATTTTTCAATGTACTCACTCTACTATTAAAAAAAGTGTACTGTAAAGAATATGCTGCCATGTTATCCTGACATCAGTCTCATATAGTTCGTATGTGTCCATTGTGTCTCTTGTTTGCATTAAGAAGCCACATTAAGGAATTAACCTATACCAGTTAGGTTTGTGTAAGTGTACTCTATGATGTTCACAAATGCATTTACCAGAACATATCTTCATTGTTCAATGATACATGAGCCTGCATTCAAAAAAGCACCAGAACAAGAGGAAAAAGCAATAGCATTATAGCAAGCCAAAGAACAAGACATAAATACAAGCAGGATGGTAGCAGAATCATTTTTATAGATTCACATAGAAAATACTAAAGATCATTCTGTTAAGGTTCCATGAACAACTAAACAAGAGAGAACTCAAGATACCTGAATGAGGAAATGAATGAAAAGTATCTCCAGAGACCACAAAAAGACTTTCCTTTTTCTCCTTCTCAAAACGAGTGGTCATTTCTTCCTGAGATGTTTCTTCATCTTCTCTTTCTTCTTGAAGCCTTTTCATCCTTTCCATTAAGGCTTCTAGCTCACTCAGAGAATCCACAATCTGGAATCATATAAGGTAATGCTGGGTGTTACTAATATTAAAAATTGATTCAGGGGCCAGGCGTGGTGACACATGCTCATAATCCCAGCACTCAGGAGGCTGAAGCAGGAGGATTGCTGTGAGTTCAAGGTCAGCCTGGGCTACAAAGTGAGTTCGAGGCCAGTCTGAACTGCATAGCAAAACGCTGTCTTAAAAAGTGCCCCCCCAACATTGATTCAATGAATACCTCTGTCTCTCAATGTAACCTTATCACGTACAATGACAAGAGCTTAGTAACTGAGGTTCTCATGTGAGATGCTAGTCAAATGATATATCATTAGAATTAGATAAAAAAAAATATATATACGTATATATATAGTACTGGGAATCAAACGCAGGATCTCGTGCTTGCCAGGCAAACCCTGTGCCACTGAGCTATATCCTTGGCCTAGATAAAAATATTTTTAAAAAATGACTAAATTAGAAAAATACATGAGGCAGAAAGTAAATAAGTGATTTTTAGGGGCCAAGAATTGGGTAGCAGATAGGTGGGGGAAGGCAGAAGTGGGATATGATTACTAATTGTTTTGGAGTTTCTTTTTTACATGATATGATGCTCTCGATTTACTGTGGTGATGGTTTCACAGCTCTGTGATTATACTAAGAATTACTGAATTGCACACTTTAGATAGGTGAACTGGATGATATGTGAATTACTTCAGTAAAACTGTTTTTTAAAATAAATGTTCTTAAGTGAGTTCTTCACTAACTCCAAAGAGAAAAATAAGCACGTAGCTAGCTAGATAGATTGCTAGATTTTAAATCTAGAATTCTAGCACCTGACATATATTAAATAATAATTTACCAAAAGTTTAGGTGGCTTCATATTTTCTACCTTCTGCCCTCTTAAAATGCATTTTCCACTAGTAATTCCAGCATCTTAGAGACACTGATATATTTTGAGATTTGCTATACAAAGGTTTCGACATTAAAAGGCATCAGTGTTTAGTTTTTATAGTTTATTATAATATCTGTTTGCGCCGGGCGTGGTGGCGCACGCCTTTAATCCCAGCACTCGGGAGGCTGAGGTAGGCGGAGCGTTGTGAGTTCGAGGCCGGCTTGGGCTACAACGCGAGTGTAAGACCGGCCTGAGCTACATAGTGCGACCCTGCCTCAAAAAAACCAGGGCCGGGAGTTTGGCTTAGTGCCTTAAGCGCCTGCCCTGGCAGGCGCAAGGT
>RJWM01025476.1:0-29308 GCA_004363535.1 Dasyprocta punctata | reverse complement strand
TTTTTTTTTTTTTTTTGGCGGTACTAGGGATTGAATCCAGAAAGCACGGAGCTACTTCCCTGGCCCTTTGTATTTTGAGACAAGGTCTTGTTAAGTTGCCCAGTTTGTTTGTGAACTTGAATTCCCCTTTATAGCTGGCATTACAGGAATGTGTCATGAAGTCCAGCTTACTTATTTTTTAACTTTCATTTTTGAGTTAAATAATAGTTGCTCATTGTCATATTTGTAATTTGGAAAAATGTAAACATCCTAAATTTCCAATATGCTTTTTCTGCCCTTTAAAAGTCATGTAGTAAGCCAGATGCATGCCTGTAATCCCAGCACTGGGGAGGCTGAGGCAGGAGGATTGCTGCAAGTTTGAGGCCAGCCTGGGCTACAAAGTGAGCTCAAGGCCAGCCTGAGCTACATAGCAAGACCCTGTCTTGAAAGACCAAAAAAACAAACAAAACAAAACAAAACAAAAAAAACAAAAAATGTCGTAAAAGGAAACCCTGAAATGTGGTCCAGTATATGGTTATTTGGTGAAAGTGGAATGTGCACTAGCAAGGACGTTATCTGTTTAAAATTATGTGTACATGTTTTCTTTGATAAGTACAGATTATTCATCTCTGGGTGAGGTATTTGCGGTTACAGATCTGGAAAATGTCAATGCTATCAGATTTGACTTGTGCGTATCAATCAAGTATTACTGGTATTTGTTTAAAGAGAGATGATTTTGCGTTAGCCTTTCTAGCCTTCAGTCTTCCCCTTCCTCTTCGATCCGCAGCACCAGCAGATCCCTCAACTCTGTTTTCCGTCGCACTCAGATGCTTGCTTTTGTCTCCCGCTGCTGCTCTTTGTCCAGTCATCTCCATCTCTGGGCTGCGTCTTTGCAGCAGCTTCCTGAGTGCTTTCTCAACTACTCTCTTCGCCGTAAGGCTGCCAAAGCGACCTTTTTAAAGTGAAAGTCAGATCATGGCGCTACTCCGTTCCGTGCCCTCCCCTGGCTCAGAGTGATGACTTGTTTCTTCCTGTGGCCCACAGAGTCTTGCAGGGCTCACCCCGACTGCCTGATTGGGTCACTTCTCTCTGCCTTGCTTCCTCTGCCCCAGCCACGTTTCTTGTATTCCTTCAGTGAGGGAGGTGCCGTCTGACACCAGGCGTGGGTTTTGATGTTGGAAATGGGTGGGGAGCAAGTTTCTTGCACCACAAAGTCCACACTTGTCTTTTTTTCCTCCGTATGTGTGCCAAGGCTTTCTTTGCTTGCAATTTTTTTTTTGCTGGGGACACACTTTTCTTGCATGGCTTGGTTCTTGATGTACTTCAAGCACTTGCACATGTCATCTTACTGGAAAGACCTGACCCTCCGCCTCAAGATAGCAGTGTTCGTTTTCCTTCTGTCCCTGGCACGTGGGGCACACGAGGACAAGAACCCTTTTTGGTCCACTCAGCCTTGGTCTTTTTAGCTGCTGGGACAGCCTGATACATGCGTGGTAGATGGTGTGCAATAAATACTTTATTGACTATCGAATGAACTAAAGTGAACACTATCGAAGGAAAAAAGAATAATGCTG
This sequence comes from Dasyprocta punctata, assembly GCA_004363535.1. Classification (NCBI taxonomy): domain Eukaryota; kingdom Metazoa; phylum Chordata; class Mammalia; order Rodentia; family Dasyproctidae; genus Dasyprocta; species Dasyprocta punctata. The sequence continues at coordinate 27,755 of RJWM01025476.1, read as the reverse complement.
TTTGAAATACTTTTCCTAGTATAACTTTTTGCAAGCTGTTTTAAGTGTTTCTATAGTGATATTTATCAATTTTTTCCTTATGGCCCAGTTTAGTGTACATTTAGAAAATTCTCACAAAATACTTACCCATGTTTTATATGTGTGTGTGTGTGTGTGTGTGTGTGTGTATATTCCCCTCCCTTTTGTTTTGTGGGTACTGGGAATCGAACTCAGGACCTTGTGATAGGTAGGCTCTGTGCCACCGAGGTATATCCTTGGCCCCATGTTTTATCTATTTATAATTTCATTGCTTTTGTTTAAATAATGTATATAGGAAGCTTATTTTTGTATATAAAGTTTGTACTTCATACCTTACTGTAGTATCTTGTTGTTATCTTGTGTTTTGGTTGATTTTTTGCTTGATTTTTATTAAGTACATAATCATACCACCTGCTAGTACTAATGTTTGCCTTTTCCATAGTTTTTATATTCCACTGGTTACCATGGCTGTCTGTCAAGTTACCTTCACACTTAGCAGCAGGAGTGCGTAAGGGCGCAGCTGGACAACTTTGGGTTTAGTCACTTGTCGTCTTTGTTTGGGTGTTGCCTGGGGTTGCTGTAGGTGGAAGCCTTGCAGGTCCTTTGGCTCCTTCAGGAGGCTGACTGCTGGCTGCTGGCAGAGCGCCTGTTCTCCAGGTTCCCGTGCTGGTGGGCTTGGGGCAGTTTCTGACCCAGCAGTCAGCTTTCCCAGAGTCAGCATTCGCAGGCCCTTTGTGTTACCAGAGTCCTCTGCATTCTGTTGATTGAAGCAGTCACAAGCTGTCCTGATTCAGAAGGTAGTAGTAAAGACTGCTATCTTTTGGCGAGTGTATTATAGAATTTGGAGAAATAAATAAAGAAATAAGTAAATAAATAAATTTTAAAAAAGAGAATTTGTGTCTTTTAAAAAACACGATGCTTTATTTTTTGTTGTCTTAAGTATATCGGCTATTTCCAGGATTAATTTAAATAATATAACAAGCCCTCCCATCATAAATTTTTTTTGTTTTTGTTTTGGAGGCACAGTCTTGCTATGTATTGCAGGCTGGCCTTCAACTAGTGGCAATCCTCTAACCTTAGCCTCTTGAGTGCTGGGATTTACAAGCCCGTGCCCCCTCGCCTGGCCTTCTTGTCATAAATTTCCATTTGAATAGTTTCTGTTACAACTAAAAGTGATTTTTATTTTGAGAAAATTATGCTAAAGAAGTCTTCATAAATTCTAAATTTTTCTAAATTTAAAAAAGTCAATAGTAGATGTTAAATTTCACCATACTCTTTCGTACAGGAATTTACATTCTTGATAATTTATAATATATTAAATAACTTTATGATAATACAGGGATCTGAGCAAAGTTTTGACTGTGTGTTCATGGTGATGTATATGGAGAAAGGCTTCGTTTTTTATTTGAAGTATGAGTTAGACTTCTTATCAAGTTTTCATTTGGCTGTGCTAATTTTTTTTAGGTAATTTTGGAATTTACTAAACAACAGAAAGAAGAAGATACAATTCTAGTATTTAATGTTACTCAGTTAGGAACAGAGGCCACAGTGAGAACGTTCGACCTAACTGTGGTGTCTTATTTAAAGAAGATCAGCTTGGATTACCACGAAATTCAAGGTAATATTCCTAAAAATAGAAATGATGAAAGTAGTACTTTTCAGCATCTAAGTCGCTTTTATTTGTGTGATGATATCCATTATAAATAATGGTAAACATTTTTCAGAACACTTTACAGATACAATTCATTTAACTTTTTTTTTAACCTTTATAAGTGATTTTTTTTATTTTAAAATGCAAACCAGAAAAAAGGGTAGAAGTAATACAGAATTAAAAAAAATACTAAGAAATCAATACCAGTTAATATATTACATATTGTTATCTTAGAAGTAGTTGTTCAGGTTACAAGATCTAGGCATAAAAAATGATCAGTCAGACAATGACAACACAAAGTATTCTTTTGAATGAACTAACAGAGAATTAGTATAGTTAGCTATCTTGTACACTTATGTATACATATAATCTGTGTTACTATTTGTAGTTTTGTGTAACTAAGGTATGGGTTTCTTATAAAATTGACCCATGGTCTAACAATGAGTAATAGAACCATGAATGAAATCTTAACAGTTTGGCTGTGGTGTTGATATTCTGAGCTTCTCTGATCTGTTACCTTAGCGTTTATATCAATCTCCTTGACAAACAAAGAGAGCAAGAAGGATAGATAAAGATCAAATAGTTCCCTTCATATCATGAAGTCATGAATGGCAAGATTGGAAAATCTGTCTCTGGTCCTACAATATTGAAGGTCCCTTTGTTGTTTTTTCCTTTTTTTTTTTTTTTTTTTTGAGACAGGGTCTCACTATGTAGTGCAGGCTGGCCTTGAATTTTGCTTAATTAGCCCAGGCTGGCCCCGCACTCATGGTGATCCTCCTGATCCTGCCTCCCGAGTGCTGGGTTTACAGGCGTGTGCAGCTGTGCCTGGCAGGTCCCATTCTTTCTGTGAAATAGTGTTCGCATGTCATAAGCCCCAGTTAAAAAATAAAAATGGGAGGGTACAAAGTTCACTCTCTTAGAAGCTCGATAGTTTATTCATTTCAGTATTTATCTTGTGAGCCCAGATATTTGAGACATGCAGGAATAAATTAAATGTACGGTAGTTAAAATTCTCTAATGTTTTAGTCAAATATAAAGGCCTATTTTTCTAATTTCAGAGTGTTTGTAACTAAAATCAACCTCAGTTTATTATTTTTTATTTAAAAAAAATTTTTTTTTTTTTTATGGCACCAGGGATCGAACTCAGTACCTTGCGCCTGCCAGACAGGCACTTATTAAGCCACTGAGCCAAACTCCCGGCCCTAGTTTTTTGAGGCAGGGTCACACTATGTAGTTCAGACTGGCCTTGGGCTCGAGTTGTACCCCAAGCCGGCCTCGAACTCACAACGCGCCTCCTACTTCAGCCTCTCGAGTGCTGGGATTAAAGCCGTGCGCCACCATGCCCGGCTAAACCTCAGTTTAGAAAAGAAATGTTTTATGCTACTAGTTTTTTGTACAGAAGGAAAGAACATGCTGTCTCGAGGGAAAAATGTGGATGATAAATTTTCTAGGCTTTTGTCTTCAAGGAGGATTAGGACTTGGGAGAAAGACGTGTGTCTTGAGCTGTTAGAAGCAGTAACGGAAGTGCAGGTAGCGAGGTGGGCAGAGCGCGGTGGGCAGCCGAGCAAGCAGTTCCTTGGCCCGTGTGTAAGGGCGGCAGGATCTCTTGTGTTTGAGCTAAAAAGGAAGCATCACAATTTGCCTCTCTTAAAATTTTCCTCTCAGTCTACACAAAGCTCTCTTTATAAACAGTTTTTTCATAAAATTTTAGACACAATAGGATCTGGTTCAGTCTGCTTTGTTACATTGTTGAGAAATGCATAGCGAGGTAGCTTTTGGTAAGGATGGAAGTGAACTGGAATGGATGTTTCCTGGTTCTGGCACCTGTAGTCTGTCCTGCTGCCCCACCGATGGACACGTGGCCTCAAAAATAGCTAAAGAAGTTTTGGTTATTTTTGAACAGATGTGAAACCAAGTGAAAGTAAATATGAATGTTTAGATGCCTAAGGCAAGAACTTTGATTGGTTTATTTCTCCACGAGTGATGGCTTTAGTATTTAGTAACCATGAAAATATGCATAGGTATTTTTTTAAGGCTTAATTAGCAGCTTTTATAAAGGAAGTATCTAGCAAGTTCTAAAATTTTAAAGGAGCAACTTGTTTGAAAATATTTTTCTTTTTTCTGTAGGATCTAGAAAAAAGCCTCTTCACTTGATTAGCTCTTCTGACAAACCTGGATTAGATCTTTTAAAAGTAGAATATATTAAGGTAAGGACCATGGAATGATTGTATGCTTATGAGATAGTGTAGGCCAGCGAGGGAAAACCTTTTAGGGATGAGTGACCAAACTGCAACCCAAAACCCACCTATTTATCACAAAATACCAATTAAATGCAATTAACCCTGAATCCTGAGGTTTTTGTTGAGGGAAAAACAAGCCATACTTTAGCATCTTTTGTCTTAAAAGGAAAACAACACAAGTGTCTTAGATTTGCCACCGCTGGTCTGGACTGTGCCCCTGGAAGGGTGTCAGGACAGTGTGTTACTGATGCTTCTGGGTGGTAGGTTAGTATTTAACTATAGAGTTATCTGCTGTTTCTTTTTTCACTTGTACACCTTGTTTCCGTTTCACTTAAATATAGAGCTATTAGACAGCCACTAAACGTCTTTTTCTCAGTGCAGAAGCCTTGGCCGAAGTAGATGCTGTTTCTCTCCTCGGGGGCATAGTTACATGTCCACACTTGTCTGTATAGTAGGTGGCACTTTGGCTGACTAAGCCACATCCAAAAGGAAAAATCACATTGGATCAGGTGCTGGAGAGAACTCCCAGGATTGGGAAGGGACTGAGAAATACATCATATGAAAGTACTAAAGTAATTGGTAAAATTAGGTTCATTGAAGATTAGTTGACTTGTTTTAATCACTCAATATTTATTGAATATCTGTATATGTTACTAAATGTGTTATACTACCAGACACTTGATACAGATGACAAACATGTTGTTTTGCAGTAAAGTTATAAACTAGAAAGGAGAGATACAAAAATAAACAACAATTAAGATGCAGTGTTGATTGGTTGAAAATATGATTATAATATAGCAGTATAATATGAATATAATAAAGCAAAACACACAGCATCGTGGGAGCAGATCGCCCAGGCAGACAGGTGACGGCAGGAAGCTCTCACAGGAGGTCATCTGTTTTGTTTGGATTTGCACTGTTTGCTGCTGGGGATCAGGAGTACAATGGATAATTAGGATGGGAGATTCCTTGATGCAGTACAAAGGCCTCATTAAGTCAGAGCACTCTGATGATTGGATTTCTAAGGAGATAAGATTTCTTTTACTGGAGACATAAACAGACTTAACCAGAGAAGTGAACAAAGGGTTTCAGCATTAGGTGTCAGATGGACTAGATGACCTAGATGACCTTCACACCTCCTTCCTTTCGAGGTGTGTCATTCTCACACCCAGCTGTAGTTTCCTTAGAGTGAGTAATTGTTCTCTTAGGTTTCCAGAGGCGAACACTGCACTATTACAGTCAGTAATATGCATATGGCTTTACAGTGATGGCGATACAACTAAAAATATTTATGCAAAATATATTTACAGCTACATATAAGTAAATTAACCAGAGATTATAAACGATTAATTATTTTGGTCTTAACTCCTTCTTTATAACATTTTATTCATTTTTTAAGGCTGATAAGAGTGGACCTAGTTTTCAAACCACTTTTGAAAAAACTGAACAGACATTTAAGGTAAGAAATTCTATTAAGGGAATATGTCCTACAGAAAATAATGGAAATCTTTAGTATTCTTTGGGGGATAGGCTCTGGGTAACTTGATGACACAATCAAGAACCAATAAAAGTTATAAATTTACCTCGTAAATACTTAGCATTCTCTGTTTGTGATTTTTAGGATAGCTGTTACTTCATGTTTTTTTTTAAATTTTAAAACAAAAAAATAAAAAATGATAAAGAATTTCAAAACAAAATATTAGGATGTTAACAGTGGTTATATATTGCGTATTGTTATCTTCAAAGTCGTTCAGATTACAAAATACAGGCATAAAAATGATCAAGAAATTGAACAATGAAAGCACAAACTTTTTTTTGATAAATTGATAGATTAGTAGTATAGTTATCTATCTTGTATGTGTGTGTATATATATATGAGATTGTATATATAAGATTATATGTATAGAATCTTTTTCCCTCTTTCTCTTCTCCTTTCCCCTATCCCAGTTGTTCTTTCCTTTTAAGCAGTTTCTTTTCCTTTCTCTTTCACAGTATTTGTTGTACATATTGGATCTTATTTACTCTTTCAGTTTTTTACACTATGGAGACAATACGATATTTACACATAAGTCCAATTTATTTCACTTATGAGTTTGGTCTCAAGTTGGAACTGTTTACCTATAAAAGCCTCAAGTTTCTCCTTTTTTTTTTTTCCACATTTGTTTTATTTTAAAAAGCAAAACGGAAAAAAGGATAGAAATAATACAGAATTTAAAAAAACCAAATTAACACTAGTTAATATATTACATATTGTTATCTTAGAAGTAGTTGTTCAAGTTACAAGATCTAGGCATAAAAAATGATCAGACAAACTATGACACCACAAACCGTTCTTTTTGATGAACTAACAGCAGAGATTAGTAGTATAGTTATCTATCTTGCACACATATATATATACATAGTTATATGTGTATACCTAGATATATATAATCTTTTCATTTCTTCCATTTCTCCTTTCCCCTGTCCCAGTTGTTCCTTTTGAGCACTTTCTTTCCCTTTCATTATTACAATATTGTACATTTTGGATCTTATTACTCTTTCAGTTTTTTACTATTATTAATTTTTTACACTAGGGAGACAATACGATATTTACTCATAAGTGAAATAAGGCTTATCCTTCTTTATAGCTGAGTAATGCTCCATTGTATAAAAATACCACATCTTTTTTATCTGTTCTGCCATTGATGGGCATGTGGGGTGTTTCCAAGATTTAGCTTTTACAAATTGTGTTGCTATAAACATGGGTACACATTTATCACTTTGGCATGATGTTTTCAGTTTTTCTGGAAAATTACCTGGTAGGGGAATGGCTGGGTCGAATGAGACCTCCAATCCTAATTTTTTGAGGAATCTCCACACTGATTTCCACAGTGGCCACACCAGTCTGTACTCCCGCCAACAGTGGAGAAGGGTTCCTTTTTCCCCAGAGTCCCACCAGCATTTGTTATTGGTTGATTTTTCGATGGCGTTCTCTCTGGAGTGAGATGGAATCTCAGTGTTGTTTTAATTTACATTTCTTGAATGACCAGTGATGTTGAACGTTTCTTCATGTATTTGCCATTTGTATTTCTTCATCTGAGAAGTGTGTGTTCATCTCAGATGCCCATTTTTGGACTGGGTCTTTGAATTTGGGGGGCCTGATTTTTTTCAACTCTTCGTATGTTCTAGATACAAGTCCTTTGTCTAAGGGACAGTTGGCTAAAATTTTTTCCCACTCTCTGGGTTTTCTTTTCACTCTGTTGGTGATTTCTTTTGATGTGCAAGAACTTTTTAATAAGATGAGATTCCATTTAGGGTTTGAAGTACTTCCTGTGCAGTTTGTATTTTGTCTATGAACTCTTTGCCTACCCCTATCCCTTCAAGATTTCTACCTACCTTGTCTTCCAGTAAATTTAGTGTTTCTGTTTTAATATTTAGATCCTTGATCCATTTTGACTTTAGTTTAGTGCATGGAGATAGACGTGGATATAGTTTTAGTCATTGGCATGTGGAAAGCCAGCACCATTGAGTAAGGAGGCCATCTTTCTTCTAGTGAACATGTTTGCCCCTTTGTCAAAGATAAGGTGACTAAGTGTCTTTGTAGTTGTGTCTGCATCTTCTTATCTGTTCCACTGATCCTCAGGTCTGTTTTTTTGCCCGTACCATGCTGATTTTGTCACAGGAGCTTTGTAGTATAATTTCAAGTCAGACATTGTGATGCCTCCTGCCTTGCCTTTGTTGCCCAGGATTGCCTTTGCAGTTTTAGGTCTCTTCTGTTTCCAAATGAATTTTAGTAATGTTTTCTCTAGATCTGTGAGGTATGCTAATGGTATTTTGATTGGAATTGCATTAAATCTGTGTAACAGTTTTGGAAGTATGGCCATTTTCGCAATGTTGGTTCTTCCTATCCAATAACAAGGGATATCTTCCTGTTTTTTGATATCCTCTTTAATCTCCTTTTTCAGAGTATTGTAGCTTTCAATATAGAGATCCTTCACATCCTTTGTTAGATTGATTCCTAAATATTTTATTTTTTGGGATGCCATAGTGAAAGGTGTTATTTCCATAATTTGTCTCTCAGTGAGTTTGTTGTTTGTGTATAAGAATGCTATTGATTTTTGAGTGTTGATTTTGTATCCAGCTACACTGTCAAATTTGTTTATTAACTGTAGTCGTCTTTTGGTGTAGTTTTTGGAGTTTCTCTGTAGGATATCTTGTCATCTGCAAAAATTTAACTTCTTCCTTTCCTATCCTTATTCCTTTTATTTCCCTCTCTTGTCTAATTACTCTGGCCAATGTCTCCAGTACTATATTGAAGAGGAGTGGTGATAGTTGACATCCTTGTCTTGTTCTTGAAACCATCTATGACAAGTCAACGACCAGTATCATTAAACAGTCAAAAACTGAAGCTGTTACTTTGGCTTGCTGTGTCATATTGTAATGTTTAAAATTGTTTCTAAAGAAGGGAATGCTATAGACAAGGGAACAGTGATCTATAAACAGCTAAGAAGATTATAAGTAATGTAGGAATGAGAAGGTGTTTAGGACATAAGGAGAGAGGTTAAGCGCTTGCGAAGCCACTGCATTTTAAGCAGCAGTGTAGAGAAGTAGAAGCAACAGGTGCTGGTGGGTTACATTAAAAGTATGAGAGGTTGGGAGAATCTGGTACGATAGTGTGAACTTGCCTCTGTGTTGTGTGTGTGTTTTTCCTTGTTATATTTTTTATTTTGAAACAGTGTCTGGGACTGTGTTCCTTTGGCCTCAGTCTCTTCCAGTGCTGGAATTACAAGCATATTGTTTGTGTATACATTTATTTCCATGCAGAAATTAGAAAATGAAAAATTCTTTTCTGTAAGTTGTTGTCAGTTCTGATTCGCTGTTAGAAAAGAACTTTCTTGGAGGCAATTAGCTGTTTTAGCTTTCTGGAGTCATTTTTTAAAAAATGTAGTACTTTTACTACATTTATTTTCCTGTGTTTCTTTTTAAGTGATAGGCGTTTTTGTAGTTTTTAGAAGATGATTTAATAACTGAGAACTCACCCGCAGTTACGCTGTTAATCTCACAGATGCCACCTTTGGAATCGTTTGTAGATTTAGTAGTATCTAGTGCCCGTGGAGTGCCATGTTCTGACTTAAACTTTTTATACGATCGTGATGAATAGTCTATTGAAATCTCAGAAGATGCGTGTTGAGAATACAGGTGGCCGTGTGAGGCAGAATACAGGCTTTCTGAGCAGTTAGCTTGGGAAATGGAGGGCGAGGTAGCTCTGTGCCCTCATCTGTGCTGAGAGGGAGCGTCTGACCTGCTCTCTTACATCCCCGCCTCGGGGTCCTGAGCCTTCCTTGCCGCTCTTGTCTTTCCTGGTGATGGGAGCAGCGCTGCCTGGCTGCCTGTCAAGTCCTTTGTGGATACTGCAGCTTGTCATTTGCCAGTGAAAACTAACTTTCTTTTAAAACTTTTTAGGTGGCCTTTTCATCTTTGAATTTGTTGCTCCAAACGCAAGCGCTTCTGTCTTCCATTAACTACCTGACAGGCATGGTTCCCTCTGACGGGCAGAATGTGGGCGCCCCCACAGGGGTGCAGAGCTCTACCGAGAAGCAAACAAATTCATCTCTGCAGAAAGGTGGGAAAGGCTTGTGTGTTTCTTACTATCAAGAGTCTTAGGCTTCAGAGATAAATGAGCAATCTAAGGTGTCAGCTAATTCAAAAATTTAAAATACCATTTCCCCCTTTCTCTTTATTCATACTAAATCAGATGCCAGCATCTGATACACAAGGCAAATATAGAGAATACTACTGTTTAAAAAAAGTTTGTATTCCCATTTTAGTCGTGTGTGGTTGTCTTGGGGTAGCACATGAGGGAAGAGCACCTTTATTTGTAGCGAGCTCCCCTCCCGTCAGTAGCTCTTGAAAGCCACACTCTTCCCAGTGTTTACACGAGGACATCCTGACCCTGGGACAGGGCCGGGCTGCCGCATAGCATGTTGTGAGCCAGGAGCCCAGATTTTGGATCAGAAAGTGCTCAGTCCAAAGTCTGACTTCCCTACTTAAACTGTGTGGCTGTAGGCGCATTGTTTAGCTGTTCAGAGTTGTATTGTCCTTACTTACTTCATTTCACAGTGAGTCCCTGACTTAGTGACATTCAAATTGTGAACTATAAGACTCATTTTGTTGGTTTAGAACGAATCTGACGTAGGAACAGTTCTCCTGGAATAGAATTTGTTCATAAGTTGGGGACTGACTCCTGTTTTTAAATTGCAAAAGAAACCTCTCACTACTAAAAAGGCATACTTCATAAGGCAAAAGAAGTATTTGAAATTATTAAGAGTTTGTAATTTAATTTGTATATGTGAATATTTTTATTTAACAGAATTGTGGTTCAGTTCATATAGAAAAGTCTTGAATAGAATTTATGTTATTTGAGTTGTATTGTGAAAGAATTCTTGTTTTTTTTAGTGATTGTATCTGCTAAAGATAGTGACATTATTGGCTTCAGGCTGTTTGCCAAGTTGAATGCTTTCTGTGTCACCATTTGCAATGAGAAGAGCAATATTGCCGAAATCAAGATACAAGGTAATAGGTTCTGGGGATATAGCTCAGTGGCACAGCGCCTGCCTGGCAAGCACGAGGTCCTGAGTTTGATTCCTGGTTCCAAAACAAACAAAAAAGATACCAGGTAACACGCTCGGGGAGACTAAGGCAGGAGGAATGAGAGTTCAAGCCCAGCCTGGGCAATTTAGTGACTTAGCCAAGAACCCCTCTCAAAAAAATAAAAAATGAAAGAGGCTGGAAATATAGGTCATTGTGTGGCGCTGGGTTCAAGTCCCTGCATCATCAAACAAAACAGAACAGAAAACAAGGTAAAAAATACAGTATTAAAATTTGTTAAAAGACAAGCTTTTTTTTTTTCTTCTTCTTTTGTTCGTTCTTTTGCAATGTTAAAGAATATACAAAAGGAGGCTTCAGCAGGGAAAGTGCCGCCAGGGTCCAGCTGAATTGGGTGCTTTCTTGGGCCATAGCTATTGGAGAGAGTAACTGCTCCATCGTAATGTACACACTGGTACTGTGGCCCTGGCCAGGCTTGTCTGGGAGGTGGGAAGAGGAGCTGTCAGCGTGGAAATGCGGATGGGCTGGCTGAAGAGTCAGTCTGGCGTTCATGCGAGGTCTGTGCACACGCTTGTTCTTTACCAGCCTTTGTTCGTCTTCGTTGTAGTTCTCTCTGTGTGTGGTTATGGAATGGTACATTAGCATTGCTTTATGCATTTCTACTTTCTGCAAAGCAGCTCTTTAATGAGAGAAAACCTGTGAGACCATTAGTCTCTTGTAGGAAAAAGCTGCTGAAACGCATCTTGCTTTTCCTCTGGCCTTAATTGTTATCAAAATTTATTGTCATTTGCTGAAGATAAAGATATGTTCAGTATGTTTCATGAAATTCTTTAAGAACTTAAGAACCAGAAAGGTAGGGATTTCTTTTTCTTTTTTTTTTCTTTTAAAGAGTATATAACAGTAAAACTAATCAAAACAAACCAGTGTAAGAGATACCGGACTTCAAAACATTATGAAATCAGTAGTAGTTATCATAATGTCTTTTGATGTCTTCAAAATTAGCTGCAAATAACTTTGGACATAGTAAAAATCAAACAAAACAGAATAGAATAGAAACAATAAAAGCAAAACAATGAATGTGATAAAGGACTTTAAAACAAGCCAATAGTAAATCCAGAATTGCTACCATGATATATCTTGCTATCCTTGAAATAGTTTCTCCTGCCATGGGATTTAACATAATCAAACAAAACAAAAGAGAATAAAACCCAACCCAACAAAATAATGGAAATATTATAGGACCTCAAAACAAGACCATAGGGAATCAACAATGGCTGCAACCCTCAGGGGGAGATCCCCCCTAGATGCCACACTGCGTAGTGATATCCTCTGAACCTATGATCAGACCACTGGCTCTAGATCCGCAGTGTTAGTGAAACATCAAAGCACCACAGGCATCCAACTGCATTTCATTCACCTTGATAGCTAGCATCACAGCCTGTGTTTCTCTGGATAAGCCAGTCATTTACGGGGTGGGGGTGGGGGATCGGTACTTCTTGTTTGCCAGTGCAGGAAGGGGCCGGGGTCTGGCTGTTCCCAGTCGGGCCATGGCCCGCTCGTGGCAGTGGTTTCCAGACTGGGCTTGTTTGCTGCTGCGGCCGTTGTTCTCTCTCAGGGTTTTTATTTTGTCCTTTCTAATCTGGTAGTAGGATCTACTAGAATGAATTGGATTTGTGACACTTCTGTAGTATCCGTGTGAATAACTGGGTCTAAGGTGTAAAGGATATACTAAATGCTGAGATGATCTCTTTATACTTTTGTTAGAGGGTTGAAAATTCAGGTAATTAATGTTTATGAACTTATAAGTTAGGTATTTATAAAATTATAAAATATCTAATGTTGCAGCTTATTGATCAGTTGGGAGTTCAGATGTTAGGAAATTTTAAAAAATGGTATCATACAATGGAAATACATATCTTATTCGTTGTAGATCTATGGAAATTACATTACCATATTTTGTTTTCAGGCCTCGATTCTTCCCTTTCTCTTCAGTCAAAGAAGCAGTCACTTTTTGCCAGACTGGAAAATATTATTGTCACAGACGTTGATCCTAAGACAGTTCATAAAAAAGTAAGTTGGACTAAATAAATAATTACTATTTTTTTGGTGACTGCATATAAGATTCAGGGTTTTTTTTTTTTTTCTGGTACCAGGGCTCGAACTCACAACCTCATGCCTGCCAGGCAGGCACTTCCACAACTGAGCTAAATCCCCAGCCAGATTCAGTTTTAAAGTAGTGTTATTTCATACTGAATTAAATATACTTCATGAAAATGTTTTTTTAAATAAAGATTAGAAATATAAACCCTATTCTAAATAGTATTTTATTTTGTCATTCCTTTGGTAGAAAAAATATGTTCATTTCTGTTTTTTAGGCTGTGTCAATAATGGGAAATGAAGTTTTTCGTTTTAACTTGGATTTGTACCCAGATGCGACTGAAGGGGATTCATACGCTGACATGTCCAAAGTGGATGGTGTGGTGTCCCTGAATGTTGGCTGTATTCAGATTGTCTATCTTCATAAGTTCCTTATGTCGCTTTTGGTAAAATCGCTATTTATATATAAATTTTTCCACTTAGGAAACTAGTTTGATAATTGTGATTGCAGATGTTATAAACCTTGCATTATAGGTGAATATTGTTTTGATTACACATGGTGTTTATGAATGAAGGTTGAAATAAATGTCCTTAACAGTTAAAATCTAAGTAATTTAATGATTTTTGTGTCAGATTGAAGTTATTTTTGTTAGAGTAAATACTGAAGACACATTCTTCAATACAAAAGTTATTGAAAAGGGTTTTGCTTCCTTCCTTTTCCTTCCGTAAGACTTTGGCCTTAGCCAGGCAGCTCGTGACTGGGTGGGTTAACAGTCGTTCCTATCTAACACTGTCAGAATAGGGCTTACCTGAAAGTTACCGGTCATGCAAGTGTCAGCAGCTGTGCAGACAGAAGGTGGCGTTACCGTTGTGCGACTGCTTTCTGTTTCAATTTCCATTTTTACTTTGTGTCCACAGAACTTCCTGAACAATTTCCAGACAGCCAAAGAGGCCTTGAGCGCTGCCACTGCCCAGGCTGCGGAAAAGGCTGCCACCAGTGTGAAAGATCTTGCCCAGAGGAGTTTTCGCTTTTCTGTCAACATTGATTTGAAAGCACCCGTTATTGTCATTCCGCAGTCTTCCGTTTCCACCAACGCTGTCGTGGTGGATCTTGGTTTAATCAGAGTTCAGAACCAGTTCAGTCTTGTGTCTGGGGAAGACTCTGTAAACCCTCCTGTGATTGATAGAATGGACGTGCAGCTCACGCAGCTGAAGCTTTCTCGGTGTGTTCTTCAATGGTTACGGCTTTAAGTATTAGGTTCATTTATTTGTATGATATTTTATGGCCATTCAGGTTCATACTCAGTGTGTTTCTGTTTCACAGAAGCATTTGTTTTTTCTGTCAGCTTTTTAAACCTGTGAAAAGATAGTGTACACATACATGTTTCATCTAGATTCACCAATCTGTTATACATTTGCTGTCATTTATATCGTCATTATTATGTAAAACCTTTTTTAATCAACCATTTAATAATAGACATCTTGACCCTTTGCCCCTAAACATTCTACCATGTGTGTCCTGTAAACAAGGAAATTCATTCTCTTATGTTAACTACAATGTATTTGTCAAATTCTGGAAATTTAAAATCAGTATAATACTACCTAAAGTGCAGTCCTCATTAAGGTCATACCAGTTGTTGCAGCGATGTTGTTTGTAGTAATTTCCCCTCCCCATCCAGAATCACACATGGCATTAACTGTATCCTTTGTTAGTGAGGGGGTCTTCTGTCCTGATAAATGCTTTCTCTAGAATAGTTCTTCTGCCTTTCTCTGTCTCTTACGGTGATGCTGGTTTTGAGAGGTACAGTTTGGCTGTTCCATGAAATAACTCTTTGTTTTGTCTGTGTGATTCCTCCTGAGTTTTGATTAAGCTTTTTGGGCCTGAATGCCATGGCACTAATATCCTCAGTGCTCACCCTGTGTGACACATGAAGACCCAGAAACATTTAAAACTGGTGACCTAGTCTATCCAAGGTGATTTAATTAACCATGTTAAAAAAGTAATGCTTTATATGACAGTTCCAGAAAATAATCTTGGAGAATAGCTTTATAAGACATGTGATTTGCTAATGTGTCCCTTAGTATTGTTTTGTTTGGTCTCCGCACCAATAAACACACAGTCATGCATTGCTTGACAATGGGGATGCCTTCTGAGAAATGCGTTGTAGGTGCTTTCATCATTGCGTGACCGTCACAGTGCATCCTTGCATGGGCCTTGCTGGCATAGGTCAGTTATCTGATGTGGTCTTTTGTAATCAGGATCCACAGTCAGCAGGAGATGATGAGGCTGTGTCAGACAAGCTGTTTTAGTTAATTTTTTTTTTTTGTAAATGGAATACATTCTAACGTAATGAAAGTATAATACATAAACCAGTGACAGTGATTTGTGATCAAGAGTTATGTACTCTGTGTAATCTTACATGCTGTAATTCTGTATGATTGGCTGTCCAGTGGACTTGCTCACACCAGCATCTCTCCACGCCCACACGTCGTGCCTTGCACTACCACGTAGGGCAGCTGTGACATCTCCAGGCAGCAGTCATCTTTTCTGCTCTATTCTGATCTTGTGGGAATGTTGCAGTGCTTATGGTCCTTTGTAGCCGTATGTTTGAATACCTCTGTTTGCTGATTTTAACTCTACTAGTCCTAAGTAACAGTTTGATGATTTCTTTCACGTCTTCAACAGTGTGAATTTCTTTTTAAAAAGTGCTCAGTTTTTCATCTGCTGTTCAAAGAAAACAGTTTTCTTAATAGTCTACGGTGTATGATGTATTTTAATCTGTCCCTGATAGTGGATTATCGATTAAAATTATAATTCAGTTTTGAAAACATTCAAGGAACACTGCTTCAAATCAGTATTTTAAAAAGGCAAATGACTGCCTTTGCTGTTTTAAAAATATGTTGTGTTTCCATCTGTATATGTGTGTATCTGATGTTTCTGTTTTTCTTTAGGACGGTGATCCAGCCAGGTACCTCCCATCCTGATATTCAGCTGTTGCACCCAATTAACTTGGAGGTTTTTGTAAATCGGAATCTAGCTGCAAATTGGTATCATAAGGTACCTGTTGTGGAAATTAAAGGACATCTTGATACAATGAATGTAAGTGCATGAGTGCAAAAAAAACTTTTGTCACTGAAATCTTACACTCTATAGACTTTCTTAGTATAAATCCCCATGAAAAATAGACTGTTTTACTGAATGGTGTAAGAATTTCAGTAAGATATGGTTCAAAAAGGCATTATCCATTTCAGTAAAATTTAATCTTCAGGTAAGTATTATTTGACTTTAAAATTTTCTGTAGATGCATATAGATGGAAATCTGTGTGCAAATTGTCATAGTTCCTCTGATGCTGTATATTATATAACACTTAATTTTTAGGGTTATTTAAGTAGTACCTCTAAGATAATTGTAGCATTGGGAAAAATGCCTGTTCTTAACTGAAAACAGCCATTTTGTTTCACTTGAGTTTTTTGAAAAATGAAATGGGTGCATTTGCAGATTGTCATTTAAAAAAATTATCAGATCTCTAATTATAATTATCTTTCAGTACAGATAATATAAATTAAGTCAGTGGAGTGCATGTCGACTTACATTATTTTCCTTTATTATCTTTGAAAATAAAATGTTAACATGAAATAGTGAAACACGTGGATAGTGATTATGTAGCTTTTTAGTAATGTTAGGGTTATTACGTGTTTCGTGCTTTGTTTCTGAGAATTTTTTGTATTAAACTGTTTCATTTTAAAATGAAATGTATTTATCTTTTGAACATAATATCTCACAGGTTAGTCTAAATCAAGAAGATCTTAATGTTTTGTTTAGAATACTATCAGAAAATCTTGGTGAAGCTCCTGAAGACTTAGATAGAGTGAAACCAAGAGTACCAGAGACAGGTAAGAGGCTCACAGTACGTGGCTCATATTTTATAGATATCTTCCAGTTTGGTAGACAATAAAAAGACATTGTTCTTTTCTGTGTTTGGTGGTATTGGCGTTTGAACCTAGAGTCTAGCATGTTAAGGCACGCACTCTATCACTGCTGCATCTGCAGCCTAACATAGGCAATAAACATGAGACACAGATCATAGTTACTAATTTTTGATTTGCATTACTAAGCAAACAAAATGCTACTAAGGGAGGTGATTAGCTGGGCATACTGCTACCTGCCTATTGTCCCAGCACTTAGGAGCCTGAGGCAGGAGGGTTGTCATGAGTTCCAGACTGTGCTACATGGTGAGTTCAAGGCCCGCCTGAACTACTTTTATTTTGTAAGACAGAGAGATCCTGTCTTAAAAAATAAAAGCAAAAAACAGAACGAAACACATCATGTTTAAAGATGCTTGACTCTTTTACTAGTTAAGCAAGCAGTTATTATGAAGGGCGGCCATTAGTCGTGGAGTCCTGGAATAATTATTAAATTTGCACGTGAAGTTGCCACTGAGCTCTGGTAGTACATTCCGTGTGCTTTTTAAATTGGGCTTAGTAGTAAAATGTCTGTAAGAATTAAAATAGTTGATAAGTCATCACTTCTCCCAAAGAACCCAAAACATGCTGCAATAATGTTGTAAGTAAATTTAAATGATCAGTTATGGTTCTTTTGACTTAACCACTACATATTTTTCAAGCCATTGTACATGCACACACACACATACACACATGTATGTGTATAAATAATGTATCATGCAAAGACACATTGATATAATCTTCAGTTTTTTCAAACAAATTAGCCCTGTGTTTGTGAACTTTGCTGTGTTTTTCCTAAGTTATCAACATCTTGTGTGTCTCTGTCCATTTGTATGCTTCATATAGGCTGTCTTCATCTTTCTTTGTTTTCATGGCACTGAGGGTTGAAGCTACTAGGGGTGTATACTGAGCTGCATTCCCCAGCCTTTTTTAAATTTTGATATGGGATCTTGCTGTGTTGCTTAGTTGCCCATGCTGGGTTTGAACTTGCAGTCCCCTCCCAGAGTGCTGAGATTACAGGCATGTGCCACCACACCTGGCTTCTTTCATTCTTTCTAGTGGCTGCCTGGTATTGGAGCTTGTTGAAGTACGTATCATAGTTTATTTAGTAAGTCTCTACTGACAGAAATTTCAGGCTTCCAGATTTTCATCTGTATCATGTTGCACTGAATTTGCACTTGTATATCTATCTGTAAGGAATACCACTTAAAGACAGTTGATTTAAATTTATCAGTAGTTGAATAAAAATCTAATGAATTGATGTAAAAATTTGACAGATCTTGCTAATTGCCTGCTAAAGAACTTGTACTAGTTTTGCACTTCTGCTAGGTAGCTTTTCTGTGCCTTTGGTATCAGATTTAAAAAGTTTTGCCCCTTTTTTAAGTGAAACATAGTATTTCACTGTTTTCTCACTGTACTGTAACATCCGTGAACACACCTCTTGGGTACAAGTCAGTGAGTTTTGTAGTGCGTTCTCCTGTGTCATCACCATGAGCACAATGCAGCTCGAGTCCCGGGGCCGCCTCCATCCGCCCGCCCAGAGGCTGCTGTGCTCTGACTGTGGTACCGTGGAGAGTTCTGTGTCTTCTCAAGTTCTATGCGAAGTCACAGGGAGCGACTCTTGGAGTGCATCTTCTGGGGGAGGAGGCCCTTCAGCGCTGCTTAAAGGCACCACCTCGCTCAAGCCTTTCTGTACCTCGCTGGAGCCATGCTATGCCTCATTCTGTGCATCTGTCCACTCAGTGTGTGTGGGTATGGCTGTTGGTCTGTCTGCCTGGCTGGCTGGTGGGCAGACCGTGTCTGTTTGTCTGTCTGTCTATCTCTATCTATTTTTACAAAGGATTGAACATAAGGCCTTTCCACTGAGCGATTCATCCCCAACCCTTTAATATTTTATTTATTTTTTTTGAGACACAGTCTCCCTGTGTTACTAAATGTCCCATGTTGGGCTCGAACTTGCCTTTCTTCTGCCTCAGCCTCCCAGAGTGCCAGGATTATAGGTGTGTGCCACCATGCCAAGTGTTTTGTTTGCATTTTGAAAGTAGCTGTCTCTTGTACTGAATTATGAGTTTTCTGAGAGCCAGAAGGGTTACTGATTTATGGATTTTTAGTATGTTCACTAGGTCCAGAGCAGTCATGTATGTCTCATGAGTATTTGTGTAAGAAATGTGTGCATAGAAGTGAATGAATTTCTTGTAAATAATCTGTAGGTGAAATCAAAGATGCCCCTGAAATCTTTGTATCACAGAGGTTACAAGCTTCAAAAGACACTTTAATAGCTGAAAGAGAAGAAATTAGATCTGTAAACATCATTAATGTGCTGCTGAATTTTGAAATTAAAGAGGTAGGTGATTTTCACGTTTTTGTATAGGGAGGTAAGTTAATGGATGTTTAGAATTACCTGTATTAAAATAAGCTTCTAGTAATTGATAACGGCTAAAAAAAATTTTATGTAGGCTGTTTACGTGTAATGATGTTTAAAATTTTGAGAGTTTAAGGATGAGTTATGTTTGGGGGGGATATCATATTTCATAGAGAAAGCTGTAGCATTTCTTCCAACCTCCTTTTAATGATTATGGGACAGCCAGAATATGCCTGGCTTTGTATTTTTTATTATCTAAAAATAACAAGGAAGGGAATTAGTGATTGCAAAATCCCTTACAAATGTTAGAAATTCTAAAGAGAATAAAATACTTTAAGTCTACAGTAAAAATGTTACTTACACAGAATGGTACTAAGTGAATGTACTTTCCATTTACAGATTGTTGAGGGAAGGTTAGGTGGATTTTCGTCTCCTTTGTGCACATATTCAACGCATATTCATTGCGCGTGCTGGGCAGTAAGACGCATAGACCCTGAGCTCAGAAGTGTTTGTTTCCCACTAAAGATGTGCTCACATAGGGTTCTGGTGAGCTCGTGGCGTTGATGGTAGGGAGGGTGCATCTGAGCAGACCGAGAGAGTCCGCAAGGGTATTAAACCAAGTTTTCCTCGAGGAAGTGTTACTTTGAGTTGGGCTTTTAAAAGAGCAACAATAAATAGTCCGAGAAAAGGAGATCAAGAAAGGGGTTGGGGCAAGATGGACTGGAATGGGCACGAAGTTGTAAGAAAGCACAGAGGACAGAGGGATCACAAGAACCTCCCTCCAGAATCCCTTCATCATTAAGGTATTCTCTAAACATTGTGCTCTTTCTCTGAGCTAAAAATGAGTGAATGGCCTCTCTGTTCGCTTTGAAACTAGATTCTGGATGGTTAAATCTCTGATTTTTTTTCTGTGTAATACCAGTTACTGAAGATTTTTAAGCTTGATAATTGAAAGATTGACAAGTAATCATTTTTTTGACAAGTATGTAATTAACATATGTAGATGGGAAACCTGTAAGTCCTTCTTAATATCATTTGTCATAGATATTATGATAATAATTCCCTCCCCTTAGGACATCGGGCAGGGTGGCGATGCCTCAGTCTGAACAAGTACGGATGATAGATGTCTCCCAGGTGATGATACAGCCTCCAGTCGCCAGTGGAAGCGGGCATTTTTACACTGCGTGACTCTCGTAGTTATATCACTGTCATCGTTACATTCTTGTGTATTAGTGAAATAGATGGTGGTAATACTGGTGCATTCTTACAGGTT
The DNA here is from genome assembly GCA_004363535.1 of Dasyprocta punctata. Lineage (NCBI taxonomy): Eukaryota > Metazoa > Chordata > Mammalia > Rodentia > Dasyproctidae > Dasyprocta > Dasyprocta punctata. The sequence goes on along the minus strand of RJWM01025476.1, from coordinate 7,565 downwards.
GTGATTACCCTGATGAAGAAAGCAGAAAAGAACGGAAGGCCAGTGCATGAACTGAATGTCCTGCAGCTTGGAGTGGAAGCTAGAGTTCAGGCCTATGACATGACTGCTGAAGCCTATCTACAGCAAGTCAGCATGCGATGCTTTGATTTCACTGGTCAGTGAGTCGTTCTTCAGGCAGATGGTCTTTCGATCACCACTGAAAAGTTGTGTCACTGTAATTATTTAAATTAAATATATTATACTAATACTAAGGAATTTGATGTTTTAAAGATTTACCATCTTACATAGTTAAATACTCATGTTGTATAAAACAGAGTATTTGTGGAAAAAGCCATTTGTCTTCATTGTAGGTAGTACTTCAGAATGCACCAAAGGCACCTTTTCATTATAACTGTGCCATGAGAACTGATACATCAGGAGGTGAGGACCCAGGCACATACAGGGACTCATTTGGAAAAGTTGAGTTAGTTTATTTGTTGCTATTCATTTTAAAATTACGTGAATTTTAAAATTTCTTCTCAATTGTATCAATATGTGCTTATGAAAAATGAAATTGCAGCAATACAGAAGTTTATGGAAGGAAAAATTTAACATAATGTGGAAATCTCTTTTCCCCTCAAGTAAAAACTAAATTACTGTTTCGTAAGTTTCTTGGATGTTTTAAATTCATTTTCTTTTTTTAAGTTTTAGTTTATTAGTACATGTATATAGTGCGTAAAGTTTACTTTTCTTGTGTGGAGTCGATCCATTTACACAGCTCATCTTCATCCCCTTTCCCTTCCCTTCCCCCTGTCCACCCATCCTGTGAGCCCTTCCCCTTCGTACCCATCTTGATCTTTATGCTGGGTTTCTCATGTAAGAGGAACAATGTGATATGAAACAACTTCTAAAGTTTCTGGTGGTATTTAAAGTTTATAAGAACTCTGTGGAATAGCTTTAAGAAAACAAGCTTGTGCCAGGCACGGTGGGGCATGCCTGTGATCCCAGCACGTGAGAGGCCGAGGCAGGAGAATCACTGTGAGTTCAAGGCCAGCCTGAGCTACAGAGTGAGATCCTGTCTCAGAAAAACAAAGCGAAACAAAACAATACAAGCAAAGCAAAACAAAACAAGCTCGTACTGAGAATAATTCCTGCTTTTGTTTATTTTATAGCTTTGTTCTTTATAGCCTATAGTATGTGATTTGTTCAAATGAGGGTAATATTAGTAGTATCAAATGTTAGATAATTTTTAAAAAACTATCCTATTTTTTACATACATATACATACACATATACATATACATACATTATTTCTTTCAGCTTCTCACACTAATGAGACAGTATGATATTTACACATGTGTGTCTTATTTATTTTACTAATGAGTGTGGTCTCAAGTTGCATCCATTTACCTATATAAGTCTCCAGTTCATCCTTTATGGCTGAGTAGTACTCCTTTGTATAAAAATACCACATTTTTTTATCCATTCCTCAATTGATGGGCCTTTAGGTTGTTCCCAAGAGCTGGCAATTACAAATTGTGCTGCTATAAACATGAGTGCACATATATCAGTGTGGTATGATGTTTTTAATTCTTTTGGGAAGATACTCAGAAGGGAAATAGCTGGGTTGAATGGGACCTCTAGTCCTAGCTTTTTGAGGAACCGCCACACTGATTTCCCAGTGGTTGCACCAGTCTGTACTCCCACCAACAGTGGAGAAGGGTTCCTTTTTCCCCACAGCCCCTCTAGCATGTGTTATTGGTTGATTTCTTGATACTAACCATTCTTTCTGGGGTGAGGTGGAATCTCAGTGTTGTTTTAATTTGCATCTCTTGAATGACCAGTGCTGTTGAACATATTTTCACATATCAAAGTTTGTGTAATTGACTGGTGCTGGGTTTTGTTGTTTTTATGGAGTTTTTCTCTCTTTTTTCAAAGCCAGGCTTCTTGAAGCATGATTTATGTACAGAATAACTGATTTGTATTTTAGTGTAAAATTCTTAAGAGTTTTTATGAATGTACATTTGCGTAACTGACTGTTTCCACTGTGTAAGAAGTTTGAGGCGTTAAACAGTGCTGACCAGCCTGGTCTGTTACCCCTAGACTCTGAGGGAGGCCCTCTGCACATCGTGAGCTCCTGTCGCGTGACTGATGAGCCGCTCCTGAAAATGGCCTTGACCAAGGTACCAGCTTTCATCTTTCTTTGTGAATACATGAAGTTACATCTGCTCCCTTCATATTTAATGCTCCAATTTTCTCCTCTAAAAGTGTTGTTTACACTTTGGTTGATTGTGATAAAGTATGAAAGCATTTGCATACTCTCATTAATCTTCTGGTTTCCCTAGGGTATTGAACAAGTGGGAACAATGAAAGTTTCTACTGTGTTCTGAAGTAAAGTATGTTATGCAGATACACAAGCATTTTCCCTACCTTTTAGATTTGTCTATTAGCATTTCCTCCAGAGTAGTTTTTTTCATCTATAGAATGTGAGATGTGGTTATGTGGTCAGTTTTTTTTTTATCATGTTCTTTATAAGAAATACATTTTATAGTGTTTTAATGACATACTTTCATGAGTAGAAAATAGATGTATATTCAGTGCATGAAATTTTAATGTTCATAATCCATTGGTTTAATTACCCATTGTTTGTAGGCAGACAGTGATGGACCAGAATTTAAAACTGTTCATGAAAATACCAAACAGAGGATAAAGGTAAGTTTTTAATGACTAAATGTAGTTTCATAGCCACTTCGAGTTGTAAGGTTGTTCTAAAATTAGAATAATGTGAAAATAAAAATAGATTTAATTTTGTAGATAAAACAAGTAGATATAGGATTGAAATGTACTTTTTATAAAAATTGATTTGATTTGTGAAAAGATTGTTTCTCCGTTGTAAATTGCTCTTTACTTGTGTAACAAATACATTTTTAAGGGAATTCTGTTGTAGTCCACCATAGTTATTTGGTCTGATAGTGATAGAAGCATTAAACATTAGCATTCTGTGTTGGCTTTAGGATTAAGGACATTGCTCACGTTCCCTTTGTGCAAGTGCAGTGTTGGAATGCTTCCTGTGCGCTTTCTTACAGTGCAAACCGTGGTGAAGACAGAATTATGTTTGTACACAAGAGTGGGAAGAGTATTGCCTGATTATAATTAACATTATAATGGTATTTTTTAAGAATTAACACTGGCAGTAATTCATGTTTTTTTATGGGCCCTTAATAGAGCTCTTTATGTGTATGTTGAAATTTAACACAAACATGTTACTATATCTTACTCTGCCTCTCTGTTATTTTAGGTTTCATTTTCATCCTTAGATTTAGTACTTCATTTAGAAGCTTTACTTTCCCTTATGGATTTTTTGTCATCGGCTGTTCCATGCTCTGAGTCTTCTTCTCAGAAGGAATCTGAGCTAAAACCACTTGTGGGGGAGTCCAGAAGTATTGCCATCAAAGCTGGTATTAATTTTTGAGTAACGGTCTAATGCTTTCTCTTTTATCATAATGTAATGTATCTCAAGCTAAGAAGATAGTTATCGTCTTGAAGTTATACCTGATCTGACAGTTTAATTTAGTTTCAAAAGAATGCAGAATTTTTCTTTATAGGATTATACATCAGTGTATTGAAGGGTTTTAAATAAATGTTGTTTGATTGTGTATTTATTTTGATTTTACTGACTAGATAGCATCTATTTTGCATTGAAGTCTCTTGCATTGTTCAGTGCAATGGAAGTGAGAAAGGAAGAAGTTAAAATATGAATGCAATCATGCATAGTTACAAAATCGTATTGCACTCAGTCCTGTCTAGTGCTGAGTGGTCTTCAAGCTTTGTGGACGCTGAAGGAATCTCATGGAGAAGATGGACTCACTTCTGTTTCTAAACAGATCTGTGTTTCTGTCGCACACAGATCTGGGGACATATTCACTAGGCACATACCTTGAGCTGTGAAATGTTAGCTATGAAATATCTGTAGTGAATAAAGAATGTGTGCTTGTTTGTAAAGCAAACATCATTTTGGTTTTTCACATGATATAATGTGAACTTCTAATGTATAGTAATTCAATTTGAATAGATCTGTGTCACTGGGATCTTTAGTATAAAACTGTTAGTACCATTACATCTGATACAAGATCTGATTTTTTTAAACCTTAGAACATAGCAATTTGTTCTAAACTAGAGTAAAAGAGTTTTACCCATTTTATTATTAATGTGCTCTCCATAGCAGTACGGTATCTTTAGAGGTAATACCCTTAGAATTCTTCTGTTATATAACATATACATATAATGCATAGAAAAATAGTTGAATACATGAAAAATGTTTAAAATTATGATAATCTGCAAGCAGTATTAATTCACAAAGCAATCTTGTTGTTTCGCTGTATGATTGGTCTTCATGTTTTGATGTTGCCACATTTGGTATTATGGAAAAAACCAACCTGTCATCATAGTGGGGATTACTTACTTTGCAGTTTTATAGGAAAGGATTTCTGTAGTCCTTTATATTTATATCTTATTGAATTTATTTTAGAATTCTTTATAGAGCCATGGCATATATTCTAGTAAAACTGGATTGCTTCTATAGTTACGTAACATGTATTATGTGTCATAGTAAATAATATAAATTGTGTTAGCTAGTCATCATATTTTAGTTTTATATTAGTTATTGCTTTGATATAATTATACTATGACAGATTTAAAGATCAAAATTTTGGACTAAAAGAATTCTAATTTAAAGGATTTTATTTGATTTTTTTCTGGAAGGAAAATCAGTGGAATTTTCATGTGGTAAATAACACCATCAGGGTGTTATTAATAGTTGTGTTTATTTTTTTTTTAGTTTAATCTTAATTTAAAGGGAAACTACTGTTTTTGTCTGATTGGCTTTTGAAAATCAACTCAAAATTCACATTTTATCTTAATGGAGACCTTTTTGGCTCCTCATACTACAATTTTATTTTATTGAATTTGAGATTAGTTTGTGTGTTCTGTCATCTTTGCACTTTGCCAATCTCAAATTTTTTGTTACTTTTCAGTATCTAGCACCATTTCTAAAGAGGATGTGTTCGATTTAAAGGTTACAGCTGAATTAGATGCTATTAATATCTTTGTTTGTGATCAGAAGTGTGCCACAGCTGACATTAAAATACATGGTGAGTAATTGTTACTTGGTGTAGGTCTTACTGTTGCTTTACATAAACATCCAGGAAAAGTGAACTTGTATGGGATGAATTTCTTATGAGTCATATATTGTTTCCTTACGCTGAAGATTAAAGCAACTTGTGTAAAGATATATTTGGATATGTTAGTAGTAAATTTGTTATAATTCTTTACTGACTTGAGACATTCCATATGTATTCTAAAAACTATATCTGCGGCCTTAATCTGTTACTGTACTTGTGTTTTCAGAATACTTTAATCTGAGAATTGAGACATGTCATAGAAGTTTTAAAAAGTAATTTCCTTATTTCTTTTCTTTTTTTTTTTTGGTACCGGGGATTGAACTCACAAGCTTGCACTTGCAGGCAGGCGCTTGTGCCGCTGAGCTAAACCCCCAACCTTATTTCTTTTGCCTTTTTTGCATATGTAGCATAATAGAAGAATAAAGCAGCACATTACCCTTCCTCCTCTAGTCCTCCCCTCTCTCCTTTCCTTCCTTTCGTTTTTGGGATTGAATCCAGAGGCTTTGTATTGAGCTGCACACTCAGTCAGTTTTTAAACTTTTTGTAATTTTGAGCTAGGAGAACTTAATTTCTCCCTAAGTTGCTCAGTTGCCCTGACTGGGTTTGAACTTGGGATCCTCCTGACTCAGCCTTCCAGAGTGCTGGGATTATAGGCCTCCACCACCAGGTCTGACTGGGTGTTTTGTTCTTTTTTTCTTTTTTTGTGGCACCAGGCATCGAAGTTACAGCTTCACGCCTGCCAGACAGGCACTTATGCCACTGAGCCAAACTCCCTGCTCTAGTTTTTTGAGGCAGGGTTGCACTATGTAGCTCAGGCCAGCCTTGCGCTCGCATTGTAGCCTAAGCGGGCCTCGAACTCATGACACTCCTCCTACCTCAGCCTCCCGAGTGCTGGGATTAAAGGCATGCACCACCATGCCCGGCTTGTTCTGTTTTGTTTTAAACTTACAACTTTTATGTAAGATGCATGCAGTGCTTAAAGGTATTATAACCTGTCTTAGGTACCTCATATGCAAATACTGGTATTGTTAGTATGTCTAATAATAGCTTTTGTACAATCTGTGTGTTGGTAGTATGTTAGTGAACATAGCACTACTAAACTGACTCATTTAGGTAGAGTGAACCCTTTGTGAAAATCTCGCCTTCCCTAGGAATGGACGCCTCTGTTTCTGTGAAGCCAAAACAGACCGATATGTTTGCCAGACTGCAGAATATCATAGTTACAAATGTTGATTTGCAGTCCATTCACAAAAAGGTAAAAATTGATTTCTCAACTGAAGTGTCTTCTGTTCTTTGTATTTGAGATGCTTTTTGTTGTTCAATACACATTTATTAGTCGGTCACGTGAGGCCTTCCCTAAGGGTAGAGACAAAGATGGTGACCATCTCCTTTCACGTCAGGTGCACTCCAGACCTTCTGGTTACTTCTGAAAGTGCAGTGATGGGGGTTTTTATAGTGATAGGAAAAAGTTACTGTCAAGTAAATTGATTTTAATGGATAATGTTTAAGTTGAATCTGGGTGGTACTTCTTATTGCAAGAATTCTCTAACGAGGAGACTTGCGATACAGAGAAGGGCCTGCCCCTCTTCAGTTAAAAGCTGGTGATCTCATCCGTTCAGGCTGTCTCTATCTTGGGAGATGAAGTCTTCAGGTTCCAGATGACTCTGTATCCAGAAGCCACAGAGGGAGACGCCTATGCCGATGTGTCTAAAGTGGATGGCAGACTTAGTCTCAGAGTGGGCTGTATTCAGATTGTTTACATTCATAAATTCTTCATGTCTCTGTTGGTAAGTTTATGTTTTGATATGTATTTATTTCCCTTTGAGGCCTAAAGTAGTTGCCTCTACTCCTGAACCCAGGTAGTCGAGGTTTTCACAGCTGGCCATGTGATAAACACTCAAATGCCGGCCAGATTGCCACAGTCAGAGATCTTTAGATGATGGTTAGCAAGTGAATTTTAAAAATCATTATTTGTGAGTACAAAAGGTGTCTTTCTCCAGCATTTTATTAGTGGTGTATTTTACAAGTACTTTTTGTTTTTAATTTAGGACTTTTTAGTAGTACTTGTTTATGGAAATGTCTTTAAGGATGTTTAGCTAAAAGAACTTTTAAAGGAAGCTCAGCAGATAACTTAAGAACTAATATTGGAACTTACAGCTTTTTCTTATATTTGTGATTGCTAAGACTATAGAATTCTTTTGTTTTTATTAGGCTCTTGGAAGTAGCCTATACTGAAAAGTTTGTCTGCTTATTCCTTTTAGCAGGGTTGCTAACCAAAGATTATCTTTCATGAATTTCTACCTGAATTATCATGTTCACTTGTCTACAAAATAAGTTATTTTGGGAGGAGAGGAAGAGATTAAGTTCCTTTGTATGATTAATGGATGGACATTAACAATATTAGTTC